>JAPZDZ010000023.1:17646783-17658292 GCA_029783805.1 Acanthurus tennentii | reverse complement strand
CTCGCATAGTCCAGTTGACTTGCTTTTGACTTTTCAACTTAACCATGACCTGGATGAATGAGAATCTACACAGACATGTGCATATTTTCTAAGTTTCTGGTTTAAGGCACTGACTGTTTTTTGATTTCACGTCAAGCACTCGTTCAGAAGTGGATAAAGTAATAGAAAAATCTTAGATGCTATCATTTAAATGCACTAAAAACAACCACAAAGTTGATTCAACTCTCCATTGAAACATTCACAACAAATACTGGACATTAAACACTTAAGTAACGTTAAGTGTTTATGTGTGTTTATTTAAAAAAAAAAAATGCATTACATTTTACAGGCATTTATGTTGTTCCTTCTACTTGATTTTTTTTTTAAATATTTGGTATGACCAATACCTAATTACTTAAAGGTTGTTTTAATCAGTGGTTAGAAGTTGAATATAATTCCAGAATAACATTACAAGAACAAAACAACTTACAAAAAAATATTTAGATTTGAACTTGTAACTATAAATCAACAAAGTCTGCATGCTAAAAGCATCACAGAGGCAGGCCTGATTGCAGGGCTACTTTGGATTCTATATTTCACAAACGTTTACGTTGTTTTATCCACAGCAATTATGTGTGAAACACGTCGTAATGTACAATATATTATTCCCACTATTAAAGCAGGATGAGTTAATTATTAGAAAGGCTGATGAAATATCTGTTGCATTAGTCATAACAGGGTTATAAGGCAACAACGGCTCTGCAGTTACCGCAGTGCTGTTTGAATGCTCATGTTACCGTGTCCGTACCTTCAGTCTGCCTCTTGGTCTCTTTGTAAACAGACCAAAGCCTCTCTGTCATGTCCTGACCATCTGAGGAGCTGCTACGGACGGATGCTGCGTAGTTTTGAACTCTGGATTGGTGCGACAGTAGTTGCCCGACTCCATGTGTAATTGCACCGAAATTCCGTTTCCATAAGCGAGACCTGAATGGGCGGCGTTGTAAACCGTGAAGTACATTACAGAAGACATTCCCCGACTGCAGGCAGCACGCGTGCCTCAGGACGGACGACAGGGGCAAAGACAAGGGCGCCATGACTCTGAGCTCTGTGTGGCGGCCCGCGTGTAGGTCGCCGGTGGTCTCACAGGCGATTGCATGCAGATGACTGTTTCCTCTACTGATACAGAAAGCGTCTCTGGATGGACGCTTCCACACTGTGCGTCACTTCCGCATTTGTCAAAGTCTCAGCCAATCAGTGAATAAGAGGCTAGTGCGTCTGGGGTCTGTGTTGCCAGACGTATGTATTTAATATGCATAATCCAGAAGAAGAAGAAGAAGAAGAAGAAGAAGAAGAAGAAGAAGAAGAAGGAGAAGGAGAAGAAGAAGAAGAAGAAGATCTAGAAATATTGTGAAGACCAGATGATACTTCTGTCACTTAGACAAAAAAAAATACCCTAAATATATATACATATATAGCTAATATAAATACATGCAGGACACGCATGTACCACTGAGTATCTCATTATCATGACTTTACATCCAACTTTTGTCTTAGCTCTCAGAAGTCTCCCATGGAAAATCTAGGTTACATTATGTTTCAGCGTCTCTCCACTGTTTGCATCATAAATAATAAGACATCAAAAGTTCGATTTTTTTTTAAAATGCTATTTTCATGGAGATTTTGACTCCCATAATAGTGATTTTAGACCCAACTTTGGATTTGGTAACTTAATTTTTTTTTCACATTTTATTCCTCCATGTAAGTGAAAAACATAAGATGTTTAGCCTTGATTAAGGATCTCTAGGACCAACTTATAAGATGTATGATTTTACTTGACTTAATATCTAACGATTTTATAAAATTATATAAATTACTCTTAAAGCAAAATAGTGACATTTTAAGTTAACATTTTGATACAACATTCTACTTTTGGGCTTCTTGTCAGATTTTTTACTAACCGTGAATGTTTAGATTTTGCCAGACGAATCCAATATGTTTTCTTTTTTGGTGGAACAACTAGGTGGAACTGGTGGAAATTCAGGACTTAAAGGAATGGCTTCCAATCAGTAACATATTATCATTTGTTAATTAAAACCTTTTTTATAGCAGCTGACGCTGAGTTCACTCGAACTTTGTTCTTTGTACAAATGCTATATATATATACATATATAAGCACTGGTTTCTACTGCTTCCACGTTATATGCCTACTCAACACAATTTATTATACCCCCTCTCCCACTCACACACTTAGGCCAACATTTACACACACCCACGCACACCACTCCTTAAAACCTGTAACTGTAACTACAAGTGTTATAAGTGCTATTTGAGACCTAGAGCCTTATCCTACACTTTTCGCTTGGGTCCACACCCATCAGACAGGCTGAGCAAGCAGCACAATGATGTGCTCGTTTGTATGATAATATAACCTACTATTTATCCAGAGTTAAATGAATGAACTATTTATCCATTCATTATCGATTTCAGCATAATACAATCCCAGCTTTTCAAATAATCTTCAAACTCTATTTGAAAAAGAAAAAAAGACTGTTTGCCATCATCTAATCATCCCAGTTTGAACTCACTAATTGAACAGGGCCACCTTGTGGACAAAGGTGAATGGTGCACATGCCATGTACCTCTCTCTTAGTGTACAGTATGTTTCCATATCAAGATATTTAAGTTCAATGAATGAATCCACGCCATAATAGGAGATGCAATGGAGACAAGTCTAAATACTAAACCATATACTCATATGTTTATAAACAGTCCATCATTTAGACTGACATTAGACTTAAACAAACGGATACACATTAGTACAGTCAATGACACTGAAGCCATTCACAAATCGGTGCTAGCATTTTAAATGTCCTCGAGCTTCAGGGTCTCCCTGATTGCATAAGAAAATAAAAGTTTAACCAAGGTGTTGACAGAGATTTTTTTTTACACTCAGGGGTAAATTTTAGGAAGTGATGCGCTGATTATTCATTCTTGGCCAATAGTGTCCAGCCACGATTTTAGGGTATCGACTTATGTTGAAGTATCTGATTGGACAACATGTAACGTTGACTCCTCTGTGATTGGTCAAAGGTTGTGCGTGGTGCGCAGCCATTGGTCGGTTGTCACGGGTTTAACAGAGTGGGCTCTTTTGGTGGGAGCAGTAGCTTGTCAGTCTCCCTAGTAAAGGCAGTGTGGTGTGCGTTCACCTCCCGGCTTTTGTTGAGGAGCTGCAGATACACATCGTCAGTGAATAAGTACCTCAAAATGAAACGAGTTTGGGTAATAGGTGTCCTTTTCGCGCTATTAGCTTTTGGTGAGTAGTGGAAACATTTATGATCTCGTTTCAGTTAACATTATTCAACATTTCAGCTAACCGTAGCTGGTAAGCTTAAGCTAGCGTTTACTTGCTTTTGTGCTTCTCTGCTCTTTCGTGATTGTAACCTTCGTAAGACGCTATTTGCAATTTTCAAGTGTCATTTTGCCAACATTAAATTCATAAGGACTATGCGATTGATTTGAGTTCAACATATTTCTGGGGGAAACGTTTTTTAACGGTTAATCTTATTTGCCATTCCAGAAGTTTCCTCCAAAAGCACCATGTATTAAAGCTGTCTGATGCTAGCTAACATCCATAGTAAAACCGTTGCTGTTGCGTACATTTAAATCCACTTTAGTTCAGGAAAAGCCAGCCTCCCATACTTTAAATTTACGCCCAACTATTTGTTGATTTTGGATACGTATTTCCTGAGTTTCAGTTGAAATGAAATCATCCTGAATGCTGAATCTCAAGGTATGCGTGCAGTAATGTATGACTTTATTAATTCAAACTTTTTGTGCCTTGACAGCTGCTGTAAAGGCAGAGGATGAAGTTGACGTTGACGGGACCGTAGAAGAAGACCTTGGTAAAAGTAGAGATGGCTCCAGAACAGATGATGAGGTGGTGCAGAGGTAGGTGTCACTTTGAATTTGAATATCTTTTCATATTTCCCCTGTTGAGTGAACTGTAGTTGTTCCTATCAGGAAAGGTCAACTAAACCTTAAGTTAACAACACAAGGTCAACATGACAAAGCTTAAGCGTACAAATGCTCACAGCAACTCTTCACTTGTAAAGGGGGCAAAGCTATGCAAATTTACTGCACATCTCTTGTGAGGACAGGGAAAGCATGTGTTTCTTTCACTTGCATCCTGTTCCTGTAAGGGACCACTAATTTACATGTTTGTTAAGAGCTACAGTTTGTTGTTGGGCATGTACTGGTCTCACCTGTGTGTATTTGTGTGTCTTCAGAGAGGAGGAGGCTATCCAGCTAGATGGACTGAATGCTGCTCAGATCAAGGAACTCAGAGAAAAGTCAGAAAAACATGCCTTTCAGGCTGAAGTCAACCGTATGATGAAGTTGATTATTAACTCCCTTTACAAGAACAAGGAGGTGAGTAGGGATTTACAGCATTTAATGTACTCTAATCAGTTTTGCATATTTGTATTGATTTACTTGTATAATGGGCCAGAGTGGATCAAGAGTTTTGCCCTGACATCTTAAAGCAAGTCTTGAGTCATGTATCAATTGATAAATGTCCTTTATGATACATCAAAAATTCACATCACTTGTAACATAACTAAAAGAGACACCAAACCACATATTTTAAAAGTAGTATTAGCATTTAGCCAACTGTAATACTGTGGAGAAATTACTTACTGGACATTATTTTTAATTTTTCTATGCTTTTACTACTTCAATCTTTCAAGCCATTCAAAAAAACAGAACAGAAAAAAAACCTTAGTTTTAATGTTGCTATGAAATCTCTTTATTAGAAAAAATGCCACACAAGACTGATAGTAAAAGTTCTGAGCTTTGTTTAAAACATTCACAGTTAAACCTAAGAAACCCAATCCTTATGATGTTGTCTTCAGACCTCTTCAGTAAAGGCTGAACTAATGATCAAATGGCTGTTGTCTGTTTCAGATCTTCCTCAGGGAGCTGATCTCCAATGCCTCAGATGCTCTGGACAAGATTCGATTGTTGTCTTTAACCAATGAGAATGCACTGGCCTCCAATGAAGAGCTGACAATCAAAATAAAAGTAAGCACAAGAAGGTTTTTTGGGGAGTGTACACTGACTGTATGTTTTAGTTTGCATTGGTAATACATACTAGTTCTTGCTGTTTTGTTAACTTAACTGTGTTGATCTTTTCCTCAGTCTGATAAGGAGAAGAACATGCTTCACATCACTGACACTGGTGTAGGAATGACAAAAGAGGAGCTCGTGAAGAACTTGGGTACCATTGCTAAGTCTGGCACCAGCGAGTTCCTCAACAAGATGACTGAGATGCAGTCTGAAGGACAGTCAACCTCAGAGCTCATCGGCCAGTTTGGTGTTGGTTTCTACTCTGCCTTCCTCGTTGCTGACAAAGTCATCGTGACATCCAAACACAACAATGACACTCAGCACATCTGGGAGTCTGACTCCAATCAGTTCTCTGTCATTGAGGACCCCCGTGGGGACACACTGGGCAGAGGAACCACAATCACGTAGGTTTACTTTTTGTGTTTGTTCACTTCACACTCACCTGCACAACTTAAGCTTTTGAATCGACTGCTGTTTGTTTTACTGCCCTTCACACCTGTAATATTACTGTAATAAAACACCTGTGCAGTTGAACCTTGAATGCTGTTTTCCTGTTGCTACTCTACTCTAAAATTTAGAACAGCATTGACTGTAATTAAATCCTCTCTTTATTTGTCTAACCTCAGACTGGTCCTGAAAGAGGAGGCCTCAGACTACCTGGAGCTGGAGACCATCAAGAACCTCGTCAGGAAATACTCTCAGTTCATCAACTTCCCCATCTATGTTTGGGCCAGCAAGGTGATTACTTTAGACTCCCTCACCTTGACTTAGACTTAATGCCAGTTGGAGCTATATTATAAAAGTGACAAATATGGAAAATAACAAATGGCTGTTCCATCATTTCTTCCCTGAAACATGCCAGACTGAGACAGTTGAAGAACCCATTGAGGAAGATGCTGAGGCAGCAGAGGAACCAGAGAAAGAAACTACTGAAGATGAGGCTGAGGTAGAAGAAGAGGAAGACGAGGAGAAAGACAAGCCAAAGACCAAGAAGGTAAAAACTTTATATAGGGGAGGGTCATATTGACATAGTGAGCGCTGTGATGTAAATCAAATGTATCTTAATTTAAATATTTGTTTTGCTTTGTTTTGTTTTTTATGGAAAAACTTTTAACTGATGTTGAGGCTTATGGTGTCTAGGTTTTTCATATTTTTTCCTGTCTCTTTTAGGATTTTATTATATGATTACATGGAGAAGCAGTAAAAAAATGTGATCATATCCTAGCCTGAAGTTGATGCTGTTTGATTTGACCATAGTGTTGGAAAAGAAATTATGTTTTTAGCTCTTTTTAAGCTGTATTGTTGTGTTTGTTGTAGGTGGAGAAGACTGTGTGGGACTGGGAACTGATGAATGATATCAAGCCCATCTGGCAGCGACCAGCTAAGGAGGTTGAGGAGGATGAATACACGGCTTTCTACAAGACCTTCTCTAAGGTGGGCACCTGAACAATAGTACTTAGTCAAACAACCACAAACTGTAGGGCTCAGTAAGTTTTAATTTTACCAATTCAAATCATGTTTCATCTTTTAACAGGACAATGACGACCCCATGGCCCACATCCACTTCATGGCTGAGGGTGAAGTTACCTTCAAGTCCATCCTCTTTGTGCCCACTTCAGCTCCCCGTGGCCTGTTTGATGAGTACGGCTCCAAGAAGAATGACTACATCAAGGTTTGTTCCTTAAGTAGTGTTCAGTTTAAGGGATTGTATTACGCTCATGATACTCATAAATTCCCTCAATGCTGTTTTTAAATGGACGTCTTTCTTTCACAGCTGTTTGTGAGGAGAGTTTTCATCACAGACGACTTCAATGACATGATGCCCAAGTACCTTAACTTCATCAAGGGAGTGGTGAGTGATTTTTCTACCTCAAGTGCAGAAACAGTGATGTCCTAGTACTGTTTCGAGAGCATTTGCACTGTGATTAATGGATATTTATTTTTTGCTAGGTTGACTCTGATGACCTTCCCCTGAATGTGTCCAGAGAGACTCTGCAGCAGCACAAACTGCTGAAGGTGAGCATCTCACCCAATATAAATACTACATCATCTCCTGCAGATACCAGTTATGACTTATTTTGTGTGCTTATAGCTTTTGTAGTTTAATATTGTATTTATTAAACTCAATGTTAAGGTAATGTAACAAAAGATATAATGCTCATCTTCTCCCTGTTTAGGTTATCCGCAAGAAGCTGGTGCGTAAGACTTTGGACATGATCAAGAAGATCGCAGAGGAACAGTACAACGATAAGTTCTGGAAGGAGTTTGGAACCAACATCAAGCTCGGTGTTATTGAGGATCACTCCAACAGGACCCGTCTGGCCAAGCTGCTGCGCTTCCAGACCTCCAACAGCGAAACATCTCTGGCCAGTCTGGAGCAGTATGTAGAGCGCATGAAGGAGAAGCAGGACAAGATCTACTTCATGGCCGGTACCAACAGGAAGGAGGTGAGCGGGTGTTTTTGTATTGTAATAATCTGAGGGAGAAAATCAAAAAATAAATAGAAGTCCTCAAATGATTTGCTGATATTATTCTTAAAAACTTATAAATTGGGCATCACAAAGTGTATGAAATTTTGTAGCCTAATATCGAGCATCCACCCTGTTTTCAGGCTGAGTCTTCCCCCTTCGTGGAGAGGCTGCTGAAGAAGGGCTACGAGGTGATCTACTTGACAGAGCCTGTGGATGAGTACTGCATCCAGGCACTGCCAGAGTTTGATGGAAAACGCTTCCAGAACGTGGCAAAGGAGGGTGTCAAATTTGACGAGAGTGACAAGGCCAAGGAGAAGAGGGAGGCTCTGGAGAAGGAGTATGAACCTCTCACCACTTGGCTGAAGGACAAGGCCCTGAAGGAGAAGGTAGAGAGCCAGTCAGTTTGTAATATTACTGAGAAGGAAAATAAGCAGCAGCCACATAGACGATACAAACTGTGACAGCTCAGTGACATTATTTACCATGATTCTGTCTTTCCCACAGATTGAGAAGGCCATACTCTCCCAGAGGCTCACCAAGTCACCCTGCGCTTTGGTAGCCAGCCAGTACGGCTGGTCAGGAAACATGGAGAGGATCATGAAGGCTCAGGCTTACCAGACGGGAAAAGACATTTCCACAAAGTGAGTAATGATTATGGCTTTTCAGCAATGTTGATGCTCATTGTAAAGTACAAATGTAGAACATGCTGTGGCCTGTCTGACTGTTTATCAAGCCCATTTAACAATTTCCCTTTCCCTCTCCTCTTCAGTTATTACGCCAGCCAGAAGAAAACATTAGAAATCAACCCCAAGCACCCTCTCATCAAGCAGATGCTTAAGAGAGTCAATGTAAGTCCTGCCACTGTCTGTACATTGTATTCGTACTGTCTTATTAGGGTCATATTATGCCATTAGTAAGATAACTTGCTGCTTTATTAAAGTTGTGCTGGACTAGAAGTAACAAATGTTTGGTCCTTCACTAAAGCAGAAAAGTTTTTTTCTTTTCTTTTGCGCTCTTCTTTGCTGCACATGTAACCTAGCTAAAACTGTCAAAACAGTTGTTCTGTTAGCGCTAATCATTATTTATATAACTAACCAGTTAACTTTTATGAATCAGTTTCTCTCTCGTTTTTTTATCTTTGAACATTAAATAGACCAATCAGAGCAGATAGCTAAACTATTTCTTCTCTATTTTCCTCAGGATGACGGCGAGGACCAGACTGCAGCAGATCTGGCTGTGGTTTTGTTTGAGACGGCCACGCTGCGCTCAGGCTATCAGCTGGCTGACACAAAGGCTTATGGAGACAGGATAGAGCGCATGCTCCGACTCAGCATGAATGTAGACCTGGAAGAACAGGCAAGTCTATGACAGCTCCCGCATGTTATCTTACTGTGGAAATTTTCATAGAAGTTTTCACTTTCAGTGTGCATATGTCAAGTCACATCTCCTCTTTCATAACTAGTAAATACATTCCTATTTGACTTGGTTTATGATGTTACTTTTGCATTGGAAATAGTTGGACTTCCTTTTGTGGTGTTTTGTCTCTGTAAACATTTTAAGCATAATATCTCTTTTAAGGTTGCAAAGTTAGGTCATTTTAGAGTGCATCTGCTCAGTAAAGGTTGGGGACTGTTGGTGTATCGTGTTAAAAGTGATGTGTCAATTCAACAGATTGAAGACGAGCCAGAGGAGGAGCCAGAAGAGCCAGCAGAGGACGATTCTGAAGACAAAGAGGACGACTCTGAGGATAAAGAGGAAGCTGTAGATGAGGAAGATGATGACGATGAAACGGTGAGAACACTTAACGTGCTGTGGGGTCATAAAAATGTAAAGAGATAAAATACCAGAGTATTTACTCATCTGGCTGTTTGTTTATAACTTTAATTTTGTTTCCTTACAGGCAAAAACAGACAAAGATGAAAAAGATGAACTGTGAAGCACTGAATTGAAGAGCATGTAACAATGAAGCTGGACATGGATTTAAGTCTCGTTCCAGCAACACTGTGGTCGACGTTATCCTGGGTCGGGTCCCTGGATTGGGGTTTTTTAAGGCGAACATTGTTTGTTTTTGTTTTTTTTATTACATTCCTCATGTCTGTAAATTTGTTAATATTTAACTGACCTGTTAATGGAAAGATGCGATCCTGTCTCTCGATCGAATAAATGTTTCCTGGAAAAAGGGCCTAACATTGTCTGTTTTGTGTGGTGACACATAGATGTTATCATTTCAAAATACACAAAATATACAAGCAACTGAAAGCAGGTCGCTTTGACTAAATATGTAAATAGGATGTTTTTTTAAAGTAAACCTTTGCAAAACTTTAAACTACAATGTGATTATAGTTATTTTGCAAGTACAAAAAAAATATTTTTCAGTACTTTGCGTTTTTCATTGCATCATAAAGCCACCATAAGTATCATCCCACTGTTTAAATGCAGGCTATCCATTGTGCTGGTTGCAGTTCCATTCATCCAACCTGTGTATACAGATATTAAAAACAATGCCAGGCCTTATGCAGAATACATTCATCCTTGATGTATCTGTGCTGTATTTTTGGTTTATTGCTCCACATTGTACTAGTGCAATACAGGCTGTCCTGGCTCTGACCTGCTGAAACGCTGCTGTACTCACTGCATCTGATGTGATGACCAGAGGGAGGAGCAGAGCTAAAGGTATGTGAACTAATTTCTAATCTTCAAGTTAAAGTTGTCTGTGAATGGTCATATTAAATGATTTGATGCTGAAATGACCTGAGGAGTCATGCAGAGAGGAAGTGGATGTGTATACATCTAATTTTTCAAATTAATACAGCATTAAAACTCATAAAGTCATGGCATATTTGTTTTTACCAAGTAATTGTTGTAACTGTCAGGGATTGAATGGTGGACATTTCTTATCAGCAGCGTTTGATAACAACTCTGTAATCTGATAAGAGCAAATAGTTTGAGTTTATCTCAACATTAATCTGTTGTGGAAATTTGAAAGGCATTGAGAAAACTCAGCAGGACCCGAGTTTATCGTGGTTTACATAAGCATCTTTGCTGAAAAGGAACAAAACAAAACAAACAAAGTGGCTCACTTGTAGATAATATTTCTACTCATTAAAATTGTGACATATAATAAGGCATTTTAAGATAATTATGCTTATAATTCCAGTCATTTTTTCTCCCATGCTTGCATAATATTAAAAAAAGTTAATTAATTAATAATTGTACAAGAAAAAAAGTAACATTTCTGCAAAGGTTTGTATTTATTAATGCATTTTTCTAATGTAATACCAAACAGACCGTAAGATCTAAAGAATTGTTTATTACACAGAAAGAAACAATCTCAGCTCCCTCAAAGTGTCTTTTACAGAACATCCCGTCCTCTTTTCAGTTCACTGTAGTGACGTTACAGTAAATGGGTCAGGACAGCGTAACCTTTTATCAACAGAGAGTCTGACTAAACACCAGAGTGATTCATCAACACTGATCTATGTAAAGAGGAAACATCATGATGTGACATATTTGAAAAATGCAGTACAACATCATGCCCAGTAGGTGGCACAGTCACCCACTTCTTGAGACAGAATGAATGATAACATAGGATGTATTCCTATATTTAACATTGCTAAAAATTTCAGTTTTACAATTTCTGACAGAATTCTTTGTGTTTATTGTCCTTAATATTCACCGATTTGTCTTTAAATTATCAGTGTAGATGTCATTAGATCCTCTGTTTGTTTTAAGGTTGTGCTGTAGTAAGAAACATTAGATGATACTATTTTTTCCCTGACAAAACAGTAACAATTTGTTCAAGGCTTTACTAAGAGAAACGTTTATTTAATTAACACCTCAGTAACTTTACGATCATATTTTTTTTATCAGTCACATACAGTACACATGCACTCAGTAAGTGAGCATATTTTACCTGTAATGTCTTATTTTTCATT
>JAPZDZ010000023.1:17611760-17631296 GCA_029783805.1 Acanthurus tennentii | reverse complement strand
GTGTCCTCATCTCATCTTTGTCATTTTGGTGCAGCTTGTACTGACATTTAATGTTTTGGATATCACTGAGTCAACCATTCTAGAGCTAACAGACCCAGAACTACAGATTGAAAGTAAATGAAATTGCATGTGAAGCTCTTTAGTTTAACTACATGCTAACTCATGATGCTCTTTCAAATGTGAGAATCTTAACAATCATCAAGAAAAAAATAACTATGTTCACAGGAACTCCTCATGGTTTCAGTTCTGTAAACATTTTAGTAGCATAGAGTTAGAGGAGCGTTTCTTGCACTGGTGGGTTACCAGTTTTAATTCTTGGATCAGCTGCGAAAGTGTGGTAAACAAAACTGGATGAGTAATGCTCTCTCCTCCTTAAAGACACACCATCAAAGAGCTCACATGCAGTGAATTTATCTCTGAAGATTTGGACCAATTTATTAAGCCAATCATCTCTCAGTCAGTCTCCTTTCCAGTGCATGTGAGAGAGAAACACCCACTACATCTAGAGGACGTGTTATTTTTAAAGTGTTACTTTTCTTTCAGTCAGCTCATCAAAATATAATCACTCGAGAGTAGGAGTCCTCACAAGGCTTTGGAGGCTGGAGATCATCCAGTGCATGTTTGTTGTTTTGAACACGTTTAATTTGAGGAGTTAATTCTTTCACTTAAAGCCACAGGCTCCAGATGCATATTCTTGATTTCAGTGACCTAACCTAAATTAAAAAATAATTTAAAAAAAGCAAGATGTGTTCCTTTTCCCTTGAAAAAGTAAAAAGAAATAGCAAGTTTGACAGATTCTGTCAAAACAGTAAACTGACATGGGCAAGTCCTTGATGTTCTGTCTCTAACTTTACACTCCAGAGCCATCAGTGTTATCCTGGGTGACAAGTGGAAGAAGATGAAGAGTGAGGAGAGGAGGATGTACACCATGGAGGCCAAAGCTCTGGCCGAGGAGCAGAAAAGACTCAATCCAGATTGCTGGAAACGTAAAAGAACCAACTCAGTAAGGACCAAAGTCACTGCATTGTTAATTTTTAACTACTGAGTCCTTGGTTTCAATCATAACTTACTGTGCATCAACATCTCATGTCGTCTTCCACAGGGTTCCCAGCAGACCTAGATAATCCCCCAGAATCCCCCGCTGCTGGTGTTTTGGCATGTAGAGGTGCTGGACAGAGTCTGATGGACCGCTTGATGCCTCTTTGCTCTCCCTTATTCTTGAGATTCAACTGTGATGCTGAATTTACTTGCTTTTTGTAACCTTGGAACATTATAAGAGAGAGAGAGAGAGAAAAAAAACAGAATTACGATCTATAAACAAAACATGTAATCTAGTCACTAACAGTGCATATAGTATTTTCTTATATCTTTTATGTCAAAGATTTCTTATTCCCCGAAATAAGAATGAACCTTTTCATGTATTTCAGGTTATTTCATATTCAAGGTTGAAAAATGAGAGCCTGTGGTGCTATGCTTCAGTGTTAAAGGAGCAGTAAACAAAAAAAAGTGTCTATTTATAATTGTATAAAGGTGAATTTTAGACAACCTTTTTTCACAACTGTCCATACTGATTATATTTGTAAGATTCAATATATTGCACAGATTGGTAACCCTTTCATACATTTTGTAACACAGTATATTTTGCAGTTAAACTATGGCCAACAGTTTGTCATACTGCCCTGCCAAGTCTTCAGATTTGCCCAACCACCTGGCCATATGATGAGAAGGCTTTCAGCATGTGGTGGTGGGTTTACACTCAGCCACAAAGCACTTCAGGCCTTTCGCTGTAAGTGCTTGTTTCTTTTGCACTTTATATAAATATGTAATCTAATCCTATACAGCCAATGTATACTGGTGGAAAGCATTTGTATAATATCGCTAGTATCTAGATAGTTAGCCATTTGACACAATCATGGCCCAGTGGCCATGTTCCGCTTTCAGGTTGCCACTGAATTTTAAGTGCTTTGTTCATAATGTACAGGTTTCACAGCCCCAAAAAACCTCTTGCACAAAATATCCTTGTATGATATTATAAATACTTTTTTTTAAAACTTGCATCTTATCCAAGTGTTTTCATCGACTGTCAACTGTATTCACAATGTGTGGGGATGCTTGGCTTTGTGTTTGAATACATGTTAATATGTTTTTGCCTGTCTTTTACTTTTAATTATCAGCTTCCTCCTGTGAACAAGTGCGTGTCTTTAAAAAAACACGCTCAACCAGGCTAAGTTTTATCTCAAGCTTTAAGTGCTCTCAATATCTCTTGATCTAAACGTCCGACAAGTAAAGCCCGATGTTTCCAGGTAACAACACAGTTACAGTGTGTCTTATTCTTCTGTTTCTTTGCTTGTCTCTCTGCCACATCAAAACAATCATGCATGGATGGTAACAAAAGCCTCTCAAGGAGCAGTTTTACTGAGGCTGAATTATTCGCTCTTAGACTGAAAGAGGGCATCGTTAGAGGTTTTAATTGAATCTTACACTCACTGAAACCCTGGCCTCTTCTCCTGGAGATGAAAAAGGATCTGAAAGAAAATGAAAAAAAGAAAGAATATATTATCTTAAGCTTTAAACAAAAGACAATGTTTTCAAGGACGAGTTCCATTTCCAGAAAACATCCAGTGACACAGACACATGTACAAGAAACTCTTATTTTACCTTTCTGCCCGAGGCATAAAGGTTTTACTAGAAGAACTGGTAATAATGAGTAATATTATAAACAATTTGAAGACATCATTTTCATGAAATGAGCCAGAGGGCGCCATCACTCCATTTTTGTTAAGTGGAAGACATTACGCTTTTCTGTATTATATAAACATTTCCCATATCACTTCTGTCTTTGCAGAAGATTACATAAATATAAGGTCAACATAAAAATGGCATAAAACATACTGTATCTTTGCTCCTAGAAACTACAACATGTAGCAGTTATGTAAGAGGGAACAGTAAATGATAAGAAATAATTATAAGTACAAAGCAAACAGAACATCACTTCCATGATTTATGGACATTGTGAAGTTATTACTTTCATTTTAATGAATATCTTGAGGGCCTTGCTTGACTGCAGCAGCAAACAGTTAGACTGAAAAGATGAGATTCATAGCACCGCGTGCCTCGTGAAATAACAACGATCAACACCCTGCAAGCCTCTGAAGCATAAGAATCTAATTATAGCACATCCATAACAGGCCACTCCAAAATGATCGAAGCTGAATACTTTATGGAGTATTTGAGGAAATGGAAAGTTGTGTTTGGATGTGCTTCTGGCTCCACGCTGTTGTAAGTTTAAACGAAGAACTGAAGAATATGGTAGTTACTGCAGTCAGAAATTAAAAGCATTTTTCAAAACCTTGTCACATTTTGTAAATTAAAACTATGTGTCACTGTCGGGGGGCAGATTAGCTGTATGGAAGCAGAGTTGTCCATTTATGATATTTAGTGTGGGGACATGCTGCAGGAACATAGCATGCTGCTGTAAAAAATGCATCAGTTTTCTTGTTTGATTGTAAATTGAGGCTAATAAAATGTACCAAGATGCTACAGCAGCCATTGTTTCACAGTAACATGCAATGATTATTGAAAGCTGTGCTTGATTTCAAAAGTACTTTTCTTAAATAATAATATATCAAGGTTTTGAGCATAAACATTCATTTAATTAATTACATTTCACTGGGTAACAATCCTCAGAGAAAGGTGTAATGTGGCACAAATGGCATGCATTTATGCATAAGATCTTTTTAACGGGAACAATTAAAGAGGAAATGAATACCAAAATGAACAATTAGAATGGAGAGAAACTGAGACACAGCGATCATCACTGCTTGCTTCCTCTTAGATCACAAGCTGCACCTTAATCAAGGCTTCCTAATTAGGGGCAATTAGCTTTAGTAATTTACTGAAAGATAGCAGACTCTTGCTGCCTTTGTTGGAGCAAAGTGTTTGTGTGTGTCTGGCAGTCAACTCAAAGTGGCATTTTGTTACAGATGCATTACTTGTTTTTTTTTTTTCTCTTGCATTTGTTACTGTAAGTGTTTTCACAGTTTTATGACTGATTTTGTAGAACTAAAAAAAAGCTGGTGTGTGATTCAGACGGTACTTCCCTTTGCCTTTATGTTAGTATATAATCCATCATATGTGCATAAATGCAGCATTGAGGTACCTCTTGAATGTTTATGCTCTACTCTCAGATGTCTGAAATCACTGTGCAAGATACTGTGTAAATTTAGGGAAAAGGGACTGACATTAGGAAGAAAACAGCAAAGCAGATTTCTGTTCTCTTCTGCTCAGCCGTCACTGGCAGCTTACTGGTGCCATGACATCTGCAGAGAGCTCAAGATTTCTGCAGGTTCACCGGGTTGTCAGTAGTGACAGAGGGGAAGTATGTGGCAAAGGCATGAACAACAAAAGGGTTTATTTAAAACTCAACACCTCAGTGGTTATGATCACAAGTTCATTCTTTTTTAGCTCCACTTAAAATAGATTCATAATCCTACTGCCGAACACTAAGGTTTTGGCTAGTTCTATGTCTAAGTGTGATGGACAGCTCAACACTTTCTGGAAAATATGTCACTTTTGTTCAACCTGTCGAGAGGCCGACGAGCAGTGAACATTTGCTTGTCACTGTCTGTCAGTCAGGTGGAAACTCAGTCACCCAGGGATTGAAACCCACTGTGGGAGCACAGAGTGCAGTGGTTCTGCCTGTCATGGCTGCATGGGGGCAGTACTGAGCAACAATCAGAAAGGAAACTCAACTCGCTGGATTGTGACTCTCGTTTTGGAGCGAGGCTGTTTATACAGAGTCTGCTCTTAAGTGACAGGATGTTGGTGAAAATGTGTCTGATGGTGAAGTGCAGATCACACACACGTGAAGCTGAAGCCAAGATTCTGAAAAATGAATCTTTTTGATTTCCTGTTTGGACCGAATCAGTGCGTTTCCGTGCTCACTCTTACATATCACCTACTTTTTTTTATCACAGCTGAACATTCCTTTTCTCCCAAACAACCACTTGTAGTCAGAGATTTGAAACTTGAGCTGTAGCTAAAATGTGCATTGCAGTGCATATGCCTTATTGTGCAGTCCAAAGAATTAAGATGGGGAGAGGCTCTAAAAAATCTGGGTTTAAAGTTTGACCTGATCTGAGGTTAACAGAATTTTGAGCCTTCATTCATTAAAATAAGGTTCAGTAAACCTTCTGTAATATTCCCTTATTACAATATGTGTAAAATATAGCTTTATAAAAATACAGCACTTTATAAAAATAGCTTTGGATATTTGAGAATGATACCAAAAGATTTTTGAGATTATATACACAAACAAATACTTTTTGAATAAAAGCCTCAAATTAAAAAAACAACTTTGCAGTGCCCTCTAGTGGACAAACTATGTAACTGAGACCCTGTTGATAAATGACCTTAAAAACATCTTTGGTATTTTTATTGTTAAATTTCTTGTTAGCTCCGGTACACATGAAGAAAATTTATTTTGCAACAACTGCTGTGCAATATACGGTCACATTAAAAAAAAAAAAGTCACGTTAAAGTAGAAACTGTGTTAAAAATCATTAAATAAAATAGTGATAAAGAGCAATGCATACATTAGGAGCACATAATATATTCAAGTTTAACTATATCCCAACTATATTGTATAACCTGTCACACTACCGTTCTTCTTCTGTCTTTTTATACGGCTCACATTTTTGCCTGCCTCTTGCTTTCTCCCTTGTGTTTCAGCGCACTAATTGGATGGTGTGTGAACACAGTGAAAGGGGGAAAATCATTCCATTTTCTTGATCCACAGGTTTCAGGCAACAGAAAACTAAATTGAATAAACCCCTACTGATAGAATTTGCACTTTGCTCTGACAGCTGAACAACAGAACAGCTAAGAGGACAGAAATCACGGTAAAGTCAAACAAAGCTCCAGAGAAGCCGGGGACACAACCACTGCACAGCATACTAATCCACACTAATACTTATGCTGTAGCTGCTGCCCTGGATCACAGTCGTCGATGTAGATCCACACAAGCCTGCTAAGTCTGGGCCGATGACTTTCCAGGTGAATGCTTTTGTGGTCCAACAACTGTGTCACAACTGTGTGACATAACTTTTTAATACCATATAAAGTACTGCTGGAGGGATTAGTCAATAAATTAATCTGCAACAGTTTTGATAATCAATAAGTCATTTATTAAGTGATGACATAACAATCCTAACATGCTGATTTTAATTAAGTATATTGCCTGCCATGGTCACAGCTTTAGTTAGAATAAACCTTAGTGCTTCAATAATACAAAGTTTCACCTAATAATGGCCCTAAAAAATTCAAAGGATTGACAAAAATGATTACAATTTATGTTTAGGGGATCATGAGTGTCTCTAAAAAATTTCACAAAAATTCATCCAACAGGTTCTTTAGCCTCAAATTTAAAAAAAACCCAACATTTTATTGGGATCCATAAGAAATCAGGAAATGACCAAAGTCAATAGGATACATCCTTTAAAAACTACAAATGCATGTTCATAATTTTGTGATAATCTATCTAACAGATATTGAGATATTTCTGCTGGTGCTAAAGGGCGGTTTGAGGGATCAACAAATCAGTAGGATCCATCCTCTGGGGAACGTGAAAGTCTGTCAGTTAGTTGGATGGACTGCGGACCGACAGACCAATGGACAGGCCGACATAAACAGTGTCTGTGCTAGCTAAGATTTAAAAAAAAAAAAAAGCCAGATATTTGTCTGTTAAAGCTTCTCAAGATGATTATTTGCTGCTTTTCTTTATTTCATCTCTTTGTTTTTTGAACATTTGGAGATTTTTAACTGTTGGTTGCACAAAATCAGGGCTCTGGGAAACTGATATGAATGAACTGACCTCATTAAGCAAATCAGGTATCAGCCAGAAGGCATCGATCCAGATTAAAAGCTTTCTTTTCCCTGCATAACGTGTGTCTCGTTATAAAATTCTTTGGTTCTATCAAAATGAAGGAGATGTCAGCTCCCAGGAAAGCAGGGTCCCATTTATAATTAAGAAGCAGAGTAAATTCATGGTTAATGAAGTCATCCCAATCAGTTTGAAATTTACAGTTTAATTTTGGAATTGATTTTAGTCAAGTGTAGTTTCAGCAGATACTCAGATATTTGGGTATCAGGATGGTTTAGAGAGAGTTGAGTGGGATTTAAAAAAAATGGTAATCTTATTTGCTGATAGAGAAGAGAACTGTTTGTTACAGGCCTAATAAAACTGAAATAAGAGAGAGGAAATGAGAATTTTAAAGCTTTCCACTGTGTTTAAACAGTTTTTAAGAGATGTGCAACCAACATTTATAAACGCTTGTACATTCAATGGTTAATATTTTTAAGAGAAATCATACTCAGGGTTCAGATAGAGGCTCGAGCCAGTACATGACTGAAAACTCATTTCCTGTGTTTACTATATCCAAAGATACAACTCAAGCTTTGATAACATAATTAACGTTTCCCGAAGATCAATAACCCTAGAGCACGCTGCTAATGAGACATCAAGACATGATGGAGACAGAGAGACAGACGGACGGAAAGAGTCACCTGACTAATCATGACAATTTTCTTTCTTTAGGGCTTCATAAAATGTTGGTTATCTCAACAGGAAATTAGTCATTGATTCCTTTCATTTTAGGGTGAATTAAAGATAATTATATTGTTGTCATTAATTCACCATTGCATGCTTATCCAATGACTGATTCTTATTTGTACAGGAGCTTTTGTTAGCAGTCTGAGCTGTTTGCCTGCGCTGAGCTGCAGTGATATCAGGAGACCAATAAAGACATTTGAAATTTTGCAGCCGACTAATTCATTAAAAGAGAGAAGCCACATGTTCTAATGTGACATCCGCTGCAGCAGCACAGCTGGTGGGGGTATGACATGCTGTCATGATCATTTCATGGTGTGGGCGTACTTGTATTTCAGAGTTATGCACAACTACAGAGACGGTATTGGGTCATGGACTAGTTAACAAGCTACTGACTGACTGTTCGACAGATTTCCATAGAGAGACGCTGGCAGAGTTTATAATTAAGCTCTGACTGCGCAGTGGGAAATAATTTTAGTTTCAAAGAAAGGCTTATGTGTTTAGAGGTATAATATGCAGGAAATCTCAACTCAAAAGCACAAATAAACATGCCAACACTTCTGCACAACCATGCAGGAAGGTGCTGTAATACCAGATTTTGTGCGAATCGAGTCAAAGCACACTCTCTATCCTCTCAGCTGTTTGCCTCTCTGCTGGGTGTATGTATGTAACTGATACATAAACCTGCAGCTCGTTCATGTCAGAGATACGAGACAGCCATGTAACCTGGACACTACTGCCAAAAAGCTGATGTCTAGAAACTTCCCCTACAAAAGAAAATAAAAGGAAAATAAGAAAATGTGAGCAGGCTTTATTGTTTTTAGATTTTATTTAAACAGACACTATGGGTAAGTGCTCCTTTTGTGTTACTGGAGCAAAGTCCTCCATGTGACCTTTGATTGAGAACAGCAACAAAAATGTAAACAGCATCCTTGTGTTGTAGAATACAAACTGTACACCTGCAGTTTGTGCCACAACTGTGTTTGTTGATTTAATCAACTGTAAGTGCTGAATATGAAACTGCATTTTTACCTATGCCAAAAAAACATTTACAGATGCTTAAAAAAAAGTATTTGTGTAGCTCAAATTCTTGCGATTTGCATTTACTTTTTTAACCCAGTTGAAACATTTCTAATGTTTAATTTGAAGTAATCCAAAACTAACCCAAATAATTTACATTTGATCACATAATTTGTAAAAAAAAACTGGTTACTAATTACAATTGCAATGTAATTTTGAAGTCAGATTTAAAAGTAATCCAATCCTTTAAAACAAGATATTTTAGTTAAAACCAATGGTTGACTAATTCTCATGTCTTACATTGCTTAACCTTACTTCAAAGTGATGTATAAACCTGCTCCTCATCACAATAAATGGTAAAATCTGTAATCAGGCAGTCAGGTTGTGTTTCACACCATAAATATGCCTCTATGAGTAAGAATTGGTCTGGACCAAGGACAGAGAAGAGGCTAAGCGAGCACTGCTTTGGATCTGGGCGCCTTATCTTTTATTGAATCTTTGGAGACATCAATGAAAACCTAATAGGCTGCTGCTCTAAGCCTGCCTGTGGTATAGGCAAATCCCTGATATCTGCTCTGCCCATCACGTGTCCGAATTACAGCCAACATTGGTCGTCCAAAACACTGGCTGCAGTCTGTTCTCAATTAAGTCTTTTTTCTTTTTGTAATTTCAGGCTGGCAGGTACTCGTCTAGCAGGAAGAGCTGTGATTTTTGGGACTAATTCCCTGAGACTCTGACAAAAAAGTGTGTGTACTTTTTGTCACCGCTTTCCTGAAGATTTTATATTTTAGTATACTGAATATCTACAGCAGAACAGCGAATGAATATACTTTTCTCACTGAGCTTGAAACAACCCTTTGCTGCTAAGTTTTGTGATGTTTTTATTGTTTGAGGAAGCATGACTCATCAACTTATTACAGACATTTTGTTTCACGTTCTCTGCTGTGATCTGTGTGACTTGTGTATGTTTTGCTATTTGTTTATGTCTAGCAAAAATGCTGAGAAATTAAGAGACCGCAACCAAATATTATTTTCTTATTATTACTTATTGATTTAAAGGTTTAAATGGCATGTCAGAAAATACTGAAAATACCAATTACAATTTGCACAAGCTCAAAGTAATGGTTTTAAGTCAGTTGTTTTTGTAAGACAAAGTGTAAAAGACAAAGAGTCTCAGTCATTAATTTAGACAATGAAAATAGGAAGCTGGAGCTGAGGAACAGTGCCATTTTTTGTATCTGCCTTACAGCATTTTCTGTTTTCATACTGTGACCATATATTGTAATTAGTAGCAATTTAGTCTCTGTCAATACATTAGCTGTTTTAGATCCACTGGAAACTAAACACAGGCCTTTTTTTTCTGAGCTGCAGAACTGAAAGTGTGCACGTCTAAGTTAGAGTTTTATCCTGTGGTTTTATTCTTGTTTTTTGCTGCAAGCCAAGTTCAATAAAACATTCATGATTGGCCAAGTTTATCATCTCAGAGGCGCTCATGCCCTCACAGCCTTGCAGCGTTTGGATTGGCTACAGTGCTATCTATCTAATGGTCCTGTAGATATATCACATGATAGGCTGATGTCCTGTACAGCCACCATTTGTCTTGCTGTTATCTTATTCTGCTCTGTATGACCATTACATCCGATCCTGTCTCAGCAACAACTGAAACATTGAATTTAAAAAGACACAATCAGATAATCTTAGTTATTGAAGAGCTCACTTGATATCAAGTAATTGAGGCTTGTAGAAAATCAGAAGTTCCCATGAAAAAGGAAGGAGCATGACTTATTTACAGTAGCACGTTAATGTTGGCACATCTGGTCTACATCGCCTCTGTTCTCCATCTCCACTGAGTAACAGACACAAAGAGGAGCTTTTGCAGACCTCAGATATCATCACTCAAACGTCACCTCCCTCTTAAACTAACACTCACCTTTTGATGATATCGCACTAGTACTTTCAAACATTAATATTTGCTGTCCTGGTTATTAAATATTTCACTACAGGCAGTCATTTCATTTCATTATACCATTTGTCAGGGAATGGCAGCAGTGGACTACCATTATTTTAATGTGACAAATTATACTTGTCCCAAAGAGAGGACGGACATATCCAAGGCAACACCTGTACACTGTAGAGCAATTTAATATAATAGCACTGCAATAAATACTACTTATGCTTTTTTATTGTGCAGGTTAATTTATAAAGCTGTAATTTGAGTAATTGTTGTACATGATTGCATGTTGTTGTATTTGAGCCCTTTTAAACAGTTCTGGTTACAGATTCTCTCCACCTCCCTCCACTTGTATTCTGAGTGCTATTCATTTGCCAAAAAGATTAAAACACACTGCAGACAAAGCAAAAAATTTAACTGCTAGGTAGCATTATCTGTTTTTTTTTCTTTTTTTATTATTATATCATAATAACATTGTGAGTTCTTTGAGCCATGATAATAATATAGTGAAAATCTGACATTTTGAAAGCCCTTTTAGAGAATCACAAGTATAGAAGGATCCTTATTTAAATGTGGGACAAAACAAATAAGAACTACAACACAGCAACTGGTTTGTTACTGTAGCAACAGCTCAGAAAGTGGAGAACAAACATACAGTATATTATGCCATATGTTTGAGAAAAAATCAGACTGACGAGACTATAAATCAACAGCCACAGACCTGGACATCAGTGTCAATCAAGCTACAAATTAGCTTTTTATTTACAGGCTTAAAGCACAGGAAGAAGATTTTTTTGCCATGTCGTGTGGACTGCATAGGACTGAAGTGGATGTCATTTTTGGCGCTGACATTCGGTAGATGGATGGCAGGTGAGACAGTGTGCTGCAGCTGCTGTCACCTGCAGGCCGAAGCCCACTGGGCAGAGTCTGTGACCTGATCTGACCATGATGGATGGTGCTGTCAGCCCATCAGGACCACCCCCAACTCATGAACACACACACAAAAACACACATGCAACGCGTATGCAAGGTGAGAGGATTCTATATCCACTGCCTTCTCACTGTTTGATATTAAAATACTACCAGCTGAATATATTTAAATAAAGACAACCTAGAAAAAGTGTAAGAACAAACAGATGAAAAGACAAAGGAACACGAGGAGATGCTGCAAGTAGGTGACAGTAATTGAGAAAATAAAGGTGAGAAGAACGAAACAGAGAGAGCTGTCATGGCAACGCTCTAAAAATGGCAAAGCAACAGTTAATTACCACCTCCACCCACAGGTATGATGCATGCATAATGGCAGAGGTGACAGGACACCTGCTAGAAAACCTCAGTTAGTTATCACCTGCAGATATTTCTGGAGCACCATGTGCAGAGAGACTGGCCCAGTTTTTTTTTTTTTTTTTTAACAGATTCACTGTATAAGGAAAATGTGAAAGTGTGAGGGAAATACCTAGAGATCTGCTGCTCAAACTGCCAAAGGTACGGCTTGATAGGTGGTCTCTACAGGATTTGCAAGAAACCATTTAGAGGCTGCAGGTTGTACTATTAACACTTTCTGGGTGGTTGAATTCTTCATTCAGCATGTTTCTGTTTCCCCCCATGGACCTTTACAACATATTTAAGTGGTAAAGCCGATGTCCCAGTTAATTTAATGTTAGCAGCAAATTGTAGCACTGTTTACAACCACATGGATGACATTATTAATCCTCTGCCATGTTGTTACTATGTTGCTTTAAACTCACTGTGCTGATATTTGTGGGGTTATTGATAAGTTTGTGGCCTAATGTAGGAGATGAGTTATAATGCTCTTTTACATGCACATGCAGTTCACCTATATGATTATGCAAACAGCTTCAAGTTATAACTTTTGAGGTATTTCTGTTTTGGGAACTTGAAAATTGCAAGTCAGTACTGTCTGAGAAAATGAAAAATAGTAGTTTTTGTGTAGTCATCTGCTCTCTCTGTCTCAGGAGTTCGTCCAAATAGGTCCAGGGGACATGTAGGCAACACTAGAGGAGGGTTTCTTTTTACACAACAGTGAAGAAGTGGGACACTAAATTCAAACTGGCAGATGAAGATGACTGCACGAAGGTCGGCACTGTCCATTTTCTCAGACAGTGCTGACTTGCAAATTTAATTACCTCAAAAAAGAACGACAACAAGAGTTATTAACTTCAAACTTTCTGCATAATCCCTCAAAGAGCTGAACTGCACAAGCATGTAAAGGGAGCTGTATAACCCATCTCCCTCTACCTTGGGCCATGACCTTTTCAATCAACTCTTCATACGCACTATTTAAAGTAGCCTATTTATTACTGTTATTTGGCAGTATCACGCCTTCAGACTCAAATCAGTCACTATTCAGACAAATTGCAAGTTCATCAGATGTGGTTTCAAGCTCTGATATCATTACAACAGTCAGGATAAAAAGGGAACTGACCTGACTCCTTGAAGTGACCTATATCTTGAAAAATGCAGACAAAGCAACTGCCAGCTGCACAAAGAACAGAAAAGTAGGATCAAGTTTTTACTCTGCAGAGTATAGACTATACACTCAAAGTGTACAATTTTAACAACTCTGATAAAATCACTGCAAGACACTTCACAAAGTAATCAGCCTGAAGGGCAGTGAAATTAAAGGTACAACTACATCAGATCCTTTTTGTCTTAACAGAGAAAAATTTTAAGAGTCATTACCTCAAGTGCCTTTGTTGTTTTGTTGCTTCTAATACTAAAGCATCAGTACATGTCCCTCTACAGGCATGTGCTGATGCTTCAAAACCTTTTCAAATAAATGTTTGGAATTACAAATGTATAGTTTACACAGGGGTCACAGACACACAATTGATTATAAATAGTGTAGCAGAATTACAAGAAGAGGAGATGCAAAACAGCAGGTCTCAAACATATTAATGTAAGTGGGCTCACTCGCTTCAATTCCTGAGGTCAGAGATGACGCGTGATGAACTGAGCGACATACACTTTTAAAGAAAATTGACTCTGAGATTAATACGTTTATTTCACTATCAGGTTTAAAGTAAAGCTGCTTGGTCCACCGCTTGTTGTGCTAGACCAATGCAAGACAACAGTTACTGTGCATTATCTTTATTATAAATGTTACCCCAAAGAGTAATGTAGTGTTTCTGAGCATTAGAAAAATCATCCGTCAGTGCCAACTTAGAACACCTACTTTATGTTATATTGCTCCCAGGGTTAAGTATGACCAGTGGCTGCAGTCTGCAATTTACATTGAGAGGTTTGCACACTTCCATCAATGTGCAGCTGTATGAGGGGCTTCTGTGATCAAGGTCAGCAAACTGAGAGCAGAGAGGACAGAAGCCACAATTTTTCACTAAAAACTAAGTTGTCGAAACATTTTCAACCATTAAAAGTCACAAATGAGTCACGGCACTTTGGTCCTTTCTCTTCTCTGTGGCGTTTGTCATACTATGTAAATAAGGAAGAGTGTTATGTCGCAAGCTGTCAGACTGTGTTGTTGACACGCAAAAATGATGTCTGCATAAAAAGGGAGCCTGAAAAGCAGCAAAATAAAACTAAAACCAATGTGATAGTACACATTGCTTTGTATCTAACTGAAAAGGTAAAAAAAATTCTGTCACTAGTTCTTTTTCAATAGTTTGTTGACAAAGTGAAGGCTGTCTAGACTACGAGACTAAAATGCAGGTTTAATTTCAAGTTGTTGAGAGGCTCAAAATATGTTATTAGCTCACAATTGTAAGTAAATAATGCATTTGATTTGAACTTGAATTGAATTAGTCTACTTTCTTCTACTTACTTGCAATAAAACTGAATACACTGCTTTTTTCTATCATTTTTCATGGCACAGAGAATGTACAGAATGAACAATGAAATACAACGTAACTTTTACTCATGGCTGTCAAGGCAGAAAACTACACACAACTGTACTCCCTTAACAAAGAGGTCAAATCCGACTACTTCTCCCTCACCACAGTTTCTTTTAAAGGTTATCCAGTTCAGTGCGGTGCTGAAGAAGGATGATGAAAAATGAAACACTGGCATAACCAACACTGGGAGAAAGACGATCCTCAAAGCTAAGAAATGAAGTTTGGGCCTCAGATGACGGTCTCACTCTAGGGATGAGAAAGACGGGAAAAGTTGGAGGGATCAGTGACAGACAAAGAGACTGCAGTGGCGCCCTTGCTTGTTATTTGATTCTTACCACTGCTATCATTGATATCAAACAAATATGGCCACTGTTATTTGTAGAGGTTCTGGGTCTGGGGAAAATGGATTTAAAGCTGTAAATGGTTGCTGTTTTGGGATGATGGTATCAGTGCTGTTTTTTTGAAAGGCACACACAATGCTCAGACCTCTTCTACCCTCACACAGGCACATAAATCCTTTCAGCCTGCCGGTTCATCTTTGAACACATGGCTTTTTGTCCAACTAAAAAGCAACAGGAACCCAAACACAAGCTAATAATCACAGTTCCCACCCAACAGATGGAGCAACATGTCTGGACTTTCACACTTACAGTAGGTGATGATCTAACCATCAGCCGTAAGTGGTGGCACTTCAGAAACTCTCAAGCTTAACTGTTTTTGCTGTGAAAAGTCAAAAACAAACAGCTCATATCAGAGCCGCAGAGGAAGTCTCCCCAGATGTCTGTACTTCAGAAGTTGTTCTGAAAAAACTAGAGGCAAAAGAAGGGCAAAAGTATATTTCCATCTGTGAAAGTTAGAAATCCACACTCTTTAAATCTTCTGAGTAAAACAAAAAAACACACAACTTCTTTACTCCTTGATTTCAGGAGCTTTAATGTCTGGGTGGAAGTTCCTCATCAAAAGATTAAAGATCCTCTCAAACTGCCATATCCCATCCAAATGTTCATCAAAAAAACAAAAAAAATTCTTACTGGGAATTTCCTGAATATCACCATGATCAAATGGAAATGATACGTATTGGGTTTTCCTTTTTGTTACCATTTGTCATCAACTAACTCTTATGAAACTGTGCTTTCAGGGTAAATATTTCTCAGCAGACCTTAGTTACCTCACTGTAGTGTCATGTCACAGACGAGTTCACATTTAGGACCCTAGTAACAACAATATGGTTTTGAAACAAATCACCTGGAATTGTAAAGCAAAGTTAGTCACAAGCACCCTTTTCAACCAACTGATGGAGCTAATGTTAGCTTAAGAGCTAATGTTAACTTGATTCATTTACTAGCTGTGGCTAATAAAATCTGCCAATGACAATTGTCATTTCAGCCAAGAAAATACATTGACGGTCAAAAATTAGAGGCCTACTTTTGTCTGCTCATGTATGAAATCAAGGATCCATTGTTTAAAGAGATACAGAAAATCTGGAATGATTTATTTGCCATTATCTTTACAGACTGCATATGTGGTGTGTTCATATGTGCTGAACTGGTGTGGATGTCCACGGTGCACTTGCTGCATAGAGACTCGGCAGCAAGTGACTGAAAGTACCAGAACATCACTGTTGCCAATCTAATAAGAACAATTACACTGTATTATACAATATTGTGCTGTAAAATGATAATGAATGAATCTTATATCCTGTAACTTGTCAGAATAAAGATCTTGACAGGAATAGCAATAGTAACAATGGGGACAGGTAATTACTCAGTGTGTTAAATATATGTTGGTGATTAATGATCCACTTCTATAATAACTTATTTATTTTATTTTCTATCCGATACAATGTAAATCTGTTAAACATCAGTTAATGGTGAGAATTAAATACCAACATAAAGTGATACAAGCTTTCCTTGCTGCAAAAATTCTAATTAATGAGGAAGCCTCTGTGTTTCCCACCAAGTGACAGTGTGATGAAGCCACCAAGGAGCCTTGGCAATGCCACTCAACACACTGTTATGCTGGGGGCTGTGGTGTGTCAAATTGCCCTGCTGTGGAGCTTTCCAGTCACCCTGGTGGCAAGTGACACATGCTCCTGATTAGCACAAAGAAAAACTCATAGCTCCATGTAGAATAGCTGAGAATATTTCATCTGAATAAATACAGAAAAAGTTGAAACAGGTAAGCCAAGCAAGAAACCCATCCGGAGATAAAACTGATGGAAACAGAAAATAAATTTTAACATTGTGGAGAGAGCGTCATCCAAAACAGCTAGGATGTGAGGAAAAGTTCAATGATTTTTTTTTTGTACAAGCAGCAACAGACACTGATTAGCGTGTTCTGTTTTATTATCTTCACCAAATGACCCTCATGCTTTCTATCTGCAAGAAGCCTTGACAACCTTAAAAAATGTAGACTTCCTTTATCTACCACTAACATCTTGAATAACTGCTCCACATCACTGATAAATGTGAATCTGACCAATTATAGCATATAATGGTTGCACTAATTTGCGATTTGAATATTCTTAAACTGACTTTTTTTTTGTTTGAAAACACTGGAATTTTGCTGGATTCTGGACAGGCAGAGATGACGAAGCAGACATCCAGTTTACTTCCAGATTAGGTCTTATCATTTATGATGTGTTCTTCCCTGATTCGTCAAACCTAACAAATGACCATTTTCTGGAAGAAATCAAATGAAAGCAGCCTGCAGGCTGATTATTTGCAAACCCTGATGACCAGCAGTAAAATCAGCATAGATAATGAATTACAGTAACAGACCTTGCTGTCTTTGCTTCTGGCTGCAGTTAAATTCAACATTATATCATACTGCCCCCGTAAAGCTCTTTAAATTGTCTTGTATCTGAGTGTTGCTACATAAATAAACTTGCCCTGCCTTACCTTTTGCTTCTATGTGTAGGAGGCAACCATCAAACATCAGCACGTGTGTGCTTGTGTGTGTCGTGACTGGTGGATGGACATAATCTCTGATATGCACTTTTAAAATAGAAAATATATATATTGGTATAAGAATAGCCTGACTCATCACTAAGCTAGATCTGCTTAGATGTAGGTTTATTTAGTGGGGAATTAATGCTTTCATAGAAATTCCCACCCAAAATAAGGAAAGTAACCAGAAGAACTCTTGTGGGCTCTCTGAGTAACAGTGGGACGCTTTCTTCAAACAGCACCCCAAAAATAAATCAATGCCAGTCATTTATTCTCCTGCAAAGTCCAGTATCTCTTGGACTAGGCTGATAAAGACCCAACCCCAGAACCTCCCTCCACCAAGATAAATACTAGCAACACTACAAGAGATTTAGAACTAACTTCTGTAAGATAGATGTTAATTAAGCCTGAGCATTGGACTATCACATCATGCCTATCATGCCTGTGCAGGTGGTCCAACATTCCCTCCAATGTTGAGCCATTAATTGCTCTTTCTTCTTTTTCTATATGGACCAGTATTTGTCGGCATTGTCATCTGATGTGGCCTACTTTATCAGCCTCTTCCCTCACCAAGCTATATGCAGTAGGGGTTATTAATGAGAAATGTAGAGCAATGCATCACCGCAGAGTCAAGGTGGAGGTGGGGGTCTGTAATGGGTTGTAGCGACACTACACTGAGTTCAAAATTAATGACAAAAACAGCCTCAAACCTGGGGCACAGTGGGAGGACCATTATACACTGTTTGTCCCATGAAAAATAAGGCAAGCTGCCTCCAAGTAGATGCGGATCCTACGGGACTAACACACTGTGCATCCTAGAGAAATGAAATCTCATTGGGAAGACCCAGGAGTGTAATGTATTTACATTACTGTAGATGGCAGTTTTATTGCCCTGACCCCTACGAAATATAGAAAACATTAAGCACCCACATAGCCTTGATTAGGTGAGTAGGGTTCAGAGAGCATGCACAGAGATGCAGAGATTGCAGGGGTTAATCAGTCAAACATGGAAAGTGGGGTCTTACACCCTGAAAAGGTGACACCACCAAATGTAAACAGAAGATAAAGCACATTACTGAGCTCAGAACAAACACTTCAGCAGACAACTTAAAGAAAGCTTAAGGAGTATTTACTACACATTCATACTTGTGGCTGCAGTTCAGCACAGTATCTGTGCACACATTTTCATGCGTCAGGATGGATGAAGCACCATCAGCATCATTTTATGTGCTCTGTCCTTACCCTCTGTGATAAAGAATCATTTGCAACATACAGTTATTTTACACTTTGACAGAAGGGAAAATCATTTAGAGTCTGAGATGCAGGCACAAAGAATGATAACTCAAGAAGGGCTTTGGCTATGGCCAAGAACAGCTGTGGCTTCTGACAGTCGAAAATACATAACACCCAGGCTCAGTACACAAGGATTCTGAGATCTGACATGATGAATCAAGGAACTGGATATGCATGAACAGAGATCTATGCGCTGCATTGTTTTTTAACTTTTAACTTATAATTCTAAGTTTTGCAATTATTTATATATATAGGGGACATTTAAAACATTACCATTAAAATATCACATGGCTTGGAGCACAGACATAATAAAGCAAGAAAGGCTGTGAAACAGTTTACATGGTAACATAAACATTCCCTTAAAAATGTTGCCAGTGTTGACATTGCGGGAGCAAAGTAAAGTGACCTGAATAAATGAGTCAAGTTAAACACCAAATCATATCGGGCAGGTCAGAGCCTCTGTGAATGCAAATTACTGTAACACTGTGCAGAGAAAAGTTTTTAACTAAAACCCTGTATGAACTGAGTATGGGCATGTATTCACAGATCATCCTGTAAATCCTTGTTTGAGATTCACAGGTTGGGAAAAGGTGGAAAAACGATGCCACATTGGCACAAAGGCTCTAACTATCCATCATCTCACTCCAATAAGTAATACTGTAATGTACATTACGCAAAATAGATGAAATTTAGATATTTTATACATCATTAGCTTTTGATTTGCTGCTGGGGATTGATCTTTAAATAGATCTATATGCAAAACCAACATCAATTTAGAAACTGCATAAAATTCTTAAAATGACTCAAACTGGTCTGCACACAATGCCACATCAGGACAGCACTGGC
>JAPZDZ010000023.1:17559884-17585237 GCA_029783805.1 Acanthurus tennentii | reverse complement strand
TTAAATTAATCAGTGAAAGCAAACTGGTTACTGAAGTTCTTAAACTAGTTGCGGAAGGACAGTGGCAGTGACACAAAAAAAAAGCTCACTTTTCAGTAACAGGAACTCTCAGGGATAGCAGCATGGCCAGACAAAAAGGGATGCAAACACTGTGTGCTCTGATGACTGAATGCCTGTGGGGAGGAGCATGAATTTGTGCATCTGCTTGGTTATTTGCAGAGTGTGTGTGGTTGTCCTCTACGTGCTTCCCAAAAGCTTCAGCCTTGCTGCACTCGCACCTCCCTGTGGGTGAGTGTGGGGTCCCCCATGCTCTTCCTTGCATTCCCACGCCTTGGCCGACGCTCTTTGACATGACTAACGTAAACAGATGTTGCGCCGTGACAGGAAATGGCTGATTTCTGAGGAGCTGATGGAAAAGAAGCTGTTCGTCTCCGTGACAGAAAACAGTGAGGGGGTCATGGTGCAGGAAACAGAAAATAATCTGTGTGAAGAGGCTGCATGGACAATCTCTAACCCTACTGTCAGGGTTAAACAGCTGACTTCACCTAGTTCGGCTTTATGGCTCTAACCTTACTGACCCACAATACCACTAGGACTGTAAATCAATGGTAGAGCAGAAGACAGAATGGATGATTGAGTAGGAGATAGAGAGACACAGTAAAAGAGAGAGAGAGAGAGAGGTAGAGACAGAGACAGATTACATAACCTTGGCGACCAATTTAATCAACATTTAAGAAACAGTAGTAGAACTACGACAAAAAAAACCAACAAAAAAACAAAATGACATGGGAGCTTTGGGGTCTTTCTGTTTAGCAATTAACAGCAACAGCAATTCAATTACAGCATTAATTGGTAGAAGTTAACACTGTATTTTATAATAAGTAAAAACATAGCTGCACTTTTGCGACACAGGTGAATGTGATCAGGTGGGCTCCATTATACTTGTAACTAGGGGTCGGTGATATATCAAATATACTCGATGTATTGAGGTATAAATCTGATGAGATGTATGAAATGACTATATCGTGACCATCGAGTACAAATTGTCAGGTAAATGTTTTAAGCCGTCGGCATGTAATTCTCTTTGAGTTTTGCTTCTTTCACTCTCTCCTAGTGCTCCTCTCACAGCACACAGCACACTCCCCCACCCATCCAGAAAACTCCCCTTCGCGCATTTTTGTATCAGGTGAGGAGGCAAGAGAGCATGGAGAGAGCAAAAAAAAGTGAAGAGCCTCAGCAAGTTATGAGTATGGGACGTTAATTGATGATGGAGACGGCTGACTTGGTTCTGAGGAAAAACACGTTCCCACTCCTCCTGTGATGTGTCTGTTACTGTTCAGAGGCCTACCATGCCATTATTTATTTTTTTACTCTTTAAAATCTTGTGAATGCAGCAGCCTGGTTTTAAATACCGTAATTTCAGAACTATAAGCTGCTACATTTTTTCCGACACTTTGAACCTTCTGACTTAAACTCTGATGCGGCTAATTTACAGACGAATATAAACAAGAACATGTTTAAGGGAGTATTTTCCGATGCTGTTAAATTCCGAAACTGAAAAAGACAGCTTCAGTGGTTTTACTTGTTAAATTTAGTGGGTACAGCTTATAGTCAGTAAAAGGTTTGCTAAAGTTAACTTGATTGTGATTTTCCCCTTTTTGCATGCAAATTTAAAAAACTCCAATAGAAAGGTCAACTTTAATCATCATACTGATATCATTTTATGCATCAAAGTATGAATTTAACATTTATATAGTGATTTACAGGAGAAATCAAAAAATCGAGATATATATCGTGTATCGCAATATAGCCTAAAAATATCAAGATATTGGTTTTAGACCATATCGTGTAGTCCTACTTGTAACCAAATCAAAGTGTGATGTAGATTCTTACTACATTGCCACTGTTCATCACTGTTGCACATGGTCATAAAAATACATGACAATATACTACTATTAGACTGCTGATGATCACAGGTCTCAAGTCAAACCCTACAGGAGTACTACAGCAATGTTTCACAGAAATCAGACTACACATAAATATGCCTCCGAGAGACCTGGCAGACGTGAACCCAGAGAAATAACAGCTTATTTTTTGCACTTTTTTTCCATGATACACATAGGTGATCCAAACAGGGGTGCAACCTTTGACAACAACATTATTTCTCCTACAGTTGTGGTCTAATAACTGCATGAAAATAGAGTTTGACAGGTTGCAGTTATATAAGGGAGTAACAACATGCTGATGTGAGAAATGACATTAACAGAATAAATTATGACAGCTGATAATAGCAGATTTCCATGTCAGAATCTTTGTTTTATCTATTGCTGATTGGCACACGATTTTGGAGTTCATTTGAACTACCAAGATTGTGAAAACAATAATTTCATAATAATACAAAAAAAAAAAATAGCAGAAACGTGTCTTGTGATCAGAGAAAAACATAATGTTAGCACAAGAGCACATGAAAACAGGATAATACACCCACAGACCTCTCTGGTCTACTATAAGTTAGACAATTTTTTATGATGTAATATTGTCTCTTCAAAGATCTTTTTTTGCATCATTTCTATATAATCCTGTTTTGTTCCTTATTTTTAATTTCATTACATCACTAACTATTTTCTAAGTGCATTGTAATTAAAAAACATTTACACAATGACTTGAGGGCTGTAATCTATTGTGTAACTGAATTAACATGCTGTTTTTTTAACAGTATTTTTATAGATGGTAACAAAAACCCTTACGCACAATGTATTCTACTAAATGTCACACACAAATGAAGCCACTTCAGCACTAATGGACCTGTATGGGGATGGAAGAGGATACATTAACATTTCCTCTAGGACTGAGCTTGCATTTAATCTTCAGCTGCTGCTCATCATTGGGTTTTAATGTAGGAGGAGGTGAGGAGGGGTTTCTTTTCATCTCCCCTTCTTCTTACTTGATCCAGGCACTTTCATCTCCAATTGAGCATAAGTCCAAAGGGACCATGGGGTTGAGGCCAAAGCAGTTGGCCCTGTGGTCAAACTCCAGGCAAAAACCAGAGGACTTTGAAATGGTCCTCCCTTTTCTATCCCTCTTCTAATGCAGTCTCCCTTTTGACCAACATCTTTTAAGGGGCAAAATTCACTGTGATGCTCCATGGATAATTAACAAAGTGGATTTAATTGCTAAGTATTGGAGTAAGAAAAAATAAATATTCGACAAAAATAACTGCAAAAGAAAAAAAGGAACAGCTCAAGAGACTTCATCTGTCTTTCTAATTTTTGGTATGACAACCCAGGTTTATGTGAGACTGGACCATAAGTTCTTAAGGCAATTTAAATAGATCAGACAACAGCAGACTGCTACAACATCTGAACCCAGCCACTCCATTAGCACTGAGCTCGTTCTGTTCTGGAGCAATCTGGAGCAAATCACAGTGGCACCAAATGGAAGTGCAGGATGCCTGCTGCTGAGGAGATAAAAGTCTGTGTGCTGGGTCCTCTGGGCCTTCTGGCTTCCATCCCACTGTTGTTGGATGGTCCGCTGATGTTTGGCATGCAAAGCATGGACTTTATATGAGACAGCCTTTGACGTTACATCTGCATTTTATTTATTTGATTAGCTAAGGCCAGAGAGGGGCCTCTACACAGACATGCCACACACACTGCTCCAGAGAGGGTGACAACTGGTATAAGCAAAGAAACGCAGACCCTTGAGTGTCGACAGGCGCACGCATACAACATATTCTTTGCTGTCTACTGGCACTCAGAGTGTAGGGGTGAAAAACTGTAGTGAATATCAGACTGTGGGGACAGTGAGAAAAAGCTGGATGAAATATTAATGGAAATAAAATATTAACGTCATTCTTCTATTGAACTCTGAAGTTTTGGGGAATGCAGTGTTTCTGCAGCAGAATGTTTACCCCTCTTTAAACTAGACGGCTTCCCGAAGAGCTGTGAGAAGGCTGTCAAGCAAACAGTCCTGCATTTTCATATACATCCATTTTCCACTCTCTCCAGGATGCTTCTCATGAAATGTACAGTGCCTTGAGTTGCAGGTAGTGATGGAAAATCTGTTTTTCACTGATGTGCTGTGTAATTACAGTCTGACAGCCAGAGGCGTAGATGGATCCCGTGTAGGAAGCAGGTACTTGATGTTGGGTGCAAACACTGAGGTACACAAACGTTAGCTCTTAGGGCACACATGCATCAGACAAGCACAAAAGACCTATACACACTAACCAACAACTACACACCAACCACTCCCCCATCCCCAGCTGTCAAACTTCACACAAATGCAATTACTCTTGACACACGTGTCGAGCAGCAGATCATGCAATGTGAAGATCAAGTGAGATTTAAAGCCAGTGACAGGCTTACAAACATGCACATAGTATTTGCTCATCTTAATCCTGCAAAAAGAGGTGGTCTTTGTGTATCAAGTGGAAGGGAAACACATCTCTCTAGTGATCAGAGGTATCCAATGCCCTCAATAATACCAGACTGTAATTGAGTTTTTCCTCTTGACCTTCAATGTGTTCTAGATTTAAGGGTCACCACTGGTACATTAAGATAGTCCATCAAATAACTCATTAAGTTGTACTACAAAGCTCATTAAGAGGGTGCAGAGCTGATAATAATTACTTAATGTGCAAAATTTTTGGTCTGGCTTGATAGTTGATTTTTTTAGTCTACAAAATGTCACAATTCACAATAATCATTTTGTCTGACCAGCACTCCTTCAAGCTACTGCGAATTACTCAAAACAACATAAAAGCAGCAAATCTTCACATTTGGGAGGTCGAGACTAGTGTCCTAAATGATAAATCGATTGTACAGTACTATCAAATTATTTTCTGTCAATAAACTAATTAACTGATTTACAAATTGTTTCTCTTCTATCGAAATATCAGCCTGTCCAGTAAGTCAACTTTTAATGCCTTGAAAAACAACTGAGACATCCGCCTGACAAAGTGCAATTATTAAAGTGTCACCATCGGAATAACAACACCTGATGTATTTTCTGTGGACTTTAATCATTAGTTTATCGGGTAGCTAAGCCCTAGCAACAGATGTCCCCTTCTTCTATACTGGAGGCTGTCAGGTACCAGGATGCCCTCTGGCAATAATTGCATCTGACAAATGAGCCTTGACAAAAGAATGGAGGGTGGTCAACCTCTTACTGATCTGCAAGAGCAACTTAATTGAAACTATCAATCTGAGCCACTATCCTCTATCTCTTCTTTTCTGACTTTTATTCTTTCTTGCATAATACATTTCTCCCACTCACAGCTGCAAGAATTTATCTTTCCTCTGTCAGTCTCGCTGCCTCTCATGCTCACTTGCACACGTATATTTAGACCAATGTATGTGTGCAAAATCAATACAAAAAATATTGCTTTTCTCTAATGGCTCTCCATCCTCATGATTCCCCCTATGGTGCACAAACACATTAGTTGTTCATTACATTGTGACAGATCTAATTAACGCAATATCCCTGAATTTTCTGCTGTTTTTCCTGCAACAGCCTGCCTGGCTGACTCTGCAGCAGGTTGTGTGCTCAGTGCAGTGGCATCTTAAGTCACTGTGCAAAAGCATACAGTAGCGGATGCTTCTTTCAAATTCACTACAGCCCCACAAAGGATGTCACAGTCACTGTTAGGGAGGAGAGGATAGAGTCAGAACAAAAGGAAATACCTCTCCTCACTGGAGAGGGAAGGGTTAAGCCTATTACAGAGGACCAATCAGGATTGGGGGAGCACTGCAAACCTCCGCAGTAAGAGAGAGAGAGGGAACAAGGGAGCGAGAGAGAGAGAATGAGAGAGGGAGAGAGAGAGGAGAGCAGAGCGGGAGATAGAGAGATACTCAGAGTGTGATGGTTTGCACTCCTATCCAAGCAGTTAGGCAGGGAGGGAGTGCAACAGAGAGTTGGTGAGATGATGAGTATATACAAATCAGTCCATATGGATGGCTAAGAGATAAAGGAGGACAAAGGGAGAAAAAGAAGAATCCCACCAACCTCCCTGACAGGACTAAGCTCTATGGACTTGCTTTTCTAAGTCTGGGACTAGGAAAGAATGAACATCTGTCAGTTGTGTGACCCTTATGTGTTCATCAACATTAAAATCCACTTCTTGGATTACTGCTGGAGGGAGAAGAAGATAAAACCAGCTGCTTATATCAAACGACCTAGATTGTTGAGCTGCAAGGAGATCGGACAGAGTGGTGTATGGACCAACTCAGGAGCATCTGTGTTTACCCTGAATGGTGAGCTTTGCCGTGTTCTGAGGGGGCACTTCACTTACTGATTTGATTTACAGCATTCAGTCGAGGGGAGCGTATGTGACAGCAAATAAAACTCAATGCCAAAAATCTCAACAAATGCATGGCATTATAAATCATCAACATGGTTTTCTGAATAACTTCACTGATCATGCGTTGTTGCAAGACTTTTATTTTAAAACACCGGGCTCAAGAGTAACCTATTCATAACTAACAAAACTGTCTTAAACTTCTAATTTTAAGAAGAAGCTTTTATAACATATCTCTCTAAAAGGCTGTTGAAAAAGTGTTTACATGTTAGGATGTCTGTATAATCTCACACTGTGAGCAAGTCTGTTTATGTTTTACTGCTACATAAACACATTATGATGATTATAACTGAACTGTCAGACTCTATGTGATAGAAAAAAATTGATTTACAGTGTACACCTAAAACCATGCATCTTTATAACACACATGATCCTGTCTCAAAGCATGGGACTCATTGCTCATTTCTCTTGGCACTGTAGAATAGTAAAGTGTGGCATCCCTCACTGAAACAACCTTGAAGAATGACTGACGTGTTTCTCTGAAGAGATTACATGGCACTGATGGTGACATGCAAGAGGGCATCCATATCTTTATAACAAGTACCAAAGGAATCACACTGTGCTGAAGGTTCAAAAAGCCTATCCTAGCATGAAAAATGCATGACAAATATCACAAGTGTGGATGTACGAGTAACACACAATACTGTAATTTGCCCTGAGCTTTAATGTACACAAAGTAAAAATTTACACCGTAAACAACAAGAACAGCAAATTATTACTACACATAATCTTCAGTTTGAGAACAGGAGGCTGAGATATAGAAACAGTTGCTTTTGTGCGAGATCCTTTATTAATGCTGCTGTTATGTTAATGCACTAATGGAGAAGTAAAGTGCATCAGTCGATGCACAGGAACATGATAAGACATCAGAGGCTTGTTGCTATGCTAATGAGAGTTTCATTGTCACTCTCTACTGAGAATATGTTTATTTTCACTAACGCATCCCCCACACTTCCCTCTCCTACTCCTCCTACTCTCTCTCTATATCATCCATTACCCGATCTTTTCTCTTTCTCCAGGTCACTGTGAAAGATTGATGTGGGACTAAAGGACGGACAAATGATGTTGCATGCAGCACCTGATCCCTAATGTCAAATTCTAGCCTGGGATCTTTCTTGAAAATCTACAAATATCTGCATATCTCTGATGAACTCACTTCTACAACCTATGTGAGGATGACCCTCTCTTGAATTGTTGAATCAAGCCCCCTCCAATGAACATATAAATACTAGTGATCACAAGTGTCACAGTGATCACACACGTCACAGTGATTGGACACACACGCACTCTAATAATCTGCTCTACTCACACCATCTCCAGTGATTGAGGGTTCAGCATGTCGAGGGGCAAACTAGGGACCTGTGCTCAATTTACAAGTCAATGGTGGCTGGAGCCAGGAATACAAAGACTGATGAGAAAGGTGGAGAGTGAAGGCCTGTTCCATTAGTGCTCCCAGGGGAGACATGGGCCAGGACTCTGCCTGGACACACTGACCTCTCCTGGACAGATTTTGAACATTACTGTGGTGTAAACCGGGGAATCTACAAGACTGACTGACAAACTTGGCCTCTTGGAGTACAAGCTTATGGATGTAACTGTATCTTTTGTAACTACAGATCCGATCATCTTTTCACAGAGGACCAAAAAAAGCAAACTGCAAGGATTTGGATCGTACTACAAGCAGTACATTCCAGCCCTGCTCGGGGGAAAGAGTCTGTGTTTCTTTGTTTTCTTGGTTGGCTGTGTTTCTCTGCCTGGGAATATCATGAGATTATAAACAGGAGATGGCTCCGACATCTTATCCCTGTTCCACTCATTTATCAAGGCTCCCAACATCAGCAAAGTAAACGGACCAGAGATCCGAGAGAACGTCTGTAGAGGACATTAGCCTATATTATTAAACAGCCACTGGGTGCAGGTGGCTGACTCCTTGGCTTTCTCGCCATCAAGGTCAGGAAAAAAGCTGGTAGCATTGACAGTCTTTGGCAAGACGGACAGGTGTTTTTTTGGCTGTCAGCCTCTTTGGGAGGGACTAGCACTGAAAGGAAAAGCCTCGCTGGGGGGCTCTGCTGGAGCGGAAACACTTTTCCACAGGCTATGTTTGGATGTGATGCTTGTCTCTGTGGATGTAACATGGACTATTTGGCCTGATTACACAGCCCTGGTATTCAGATAGTGCTGGAGGGAAGGGTAAATATTACAAAAACAATTGTTTTTCTTCATGTCATACATAACCCTTTTCAGATTGGATTTTTTTCTCTAGGAGTTTGGATGATTTTAATTTGTCTAATGTGCTAATCAGTTATTTAAATGTATTCTGACTAATTCAGATTTTTTTTTCTAAATTGCATGTCTATTGGATTTTTCTCCCCTTAATCCAATACTAATTACAGTTCCATATACCATCTGTTTTTTCATTAGTATTTAAATTTTTTAAGTCTTGAACAAACATCTTGTATGTATAGTGAATCTCTGTGAGATGCATGACTGTTGCTGATGAGGTACACAATCAGGCAACTATTAATGATGAGTTATATGGTTAAGACTAAAATGCTGCCTGAAAAGACAGGTTCAGTTACCATGGACCATAGAAAGAGTCTACCTTCCCCTGTAATTCTACTATTGTAGACTTTAATGTTCTGTTCACAGAGGCTAGAGGACTACGCCACTACTAAATTCAAAACATACTAAGTCATTGCAGCAATGAGGTTATTAGAATTTAATTTGTTCCTAAGTGTTTCTGTTATGTGCCTCTGCTGTGGATGCAAGTGTCTGATAAAGGATGGTGATAACAAAATTAGAATCTAATGAAGGCAAGATAGTTAGTAGTTAGTCATGCCATTTGAGGAGTGAGACAATCTAATCAGCGTTGCATGGCAGGAAAGAAGTTCCAGCACTATTAAACTGTCTGCTCTCTAAATTTATCTTTTAAACTCAAAAGGCTCCCTCATCACTTGATTACTGTCTGCATTACATCCAACAGGAGTTCTTAAATGTCTGTTAATTACAACTTAAGGAAGCTGCACGAACAGAGACCTTTTTATAAATTCTCTTCTCTTTCCCTCACATGTAGGATAATGCATATCCCTCTCTGTCTGGAACAAGAAGCCACCATGAGCAACGTCACGGTCACCGACAACACTGAACCCATCAGCCGCACCATGAGTTTGGCAACCCCCAGCGCGTATCCCTATCCCGTTAGTTTCCAGGTTTCCATGACTGGCTTCCTCATGCTGGAAATCCTCCTGGGCCTGAGCTCTAACCTCACTGTTCTTGCCCTTTACTGTATGAAGTCAAACCTCATTAGTTCCGTCAGTAATATCGTCACCATGAACCTCCATGTGTTGGATGTACTGGTTTGTGTGTGCTGCATCCCTCTCACCATTGTGGTGGTGTTGCTTTCTCTTGAGGGGGACACTGCTCTCGTCTGCTGCTTTCATGAAGCCTGCGTCTCCTTCGCTAGTGTTGCCACTGCCGCCAATGTGCTTGCCATCACCCTTGATCGCTACGACATCTCAGTCAAACCAGCCAACCGGGTGCTGACTATGGGCCGTGCTCTGGCGCTGCTAGCTGCCATTTGGGTGCTATCCTTTGTTAGTTTCCTTGTACCCTTTATTGAAGTGGGCTTCTTTGCCAAGGGTCATGCTGAGCTGAACCAGACAGTGGTGGAAAATGTCGTCCACACTAACCAGTACTATACAGAACTTGGCCTCTATTACCACTTGCTTGCCCAGATTCCTATTTTCTTCTTCACGGCTGTTGTCATGCTCATTACCTACTCAAAGATCCTTCAGGCACTCAATATTCGCATCGGAACACGTTTCCACTCTTCACAGAAGAAAAAGGCTCGAAGGAAAAAGCGGCCATCCATGACAGCCATGACAACGCAGCAAGAGGCCACAGATGGATCCCAGAGCAGTGGCAGCCGCAACCCCACACTGGGTATGCGTACCTCTGTCTCTGTCATCATAGCCCTGCGCAGGGCTGTTAAACGCCATAGAGAAAGGAGAGAGCGCCAAAAGAGGGTTTTCAGGATGTCCCTCCTGATCGTGTCTACCTTCCTGCTGTGCTGGACGCCCATTACGGTACTCAACACAGTCATTCTCAGTGTGGGCCCCAGTGATCTGATGGTTAAATTGAGACTGGGTTTCCTTGTCATGGCTTATGGGACGACTATCTTTCACCCTTTACTCTATGCTTTCACCAGGCAGAAATTCCAGAAAGTCTTAAAAAGCAAGATGAAGAAGCGAGTGGTGTCTATTATTGAGGCAGATCCTACCCCTAATAATGCTATTATCCACAACTCCTGGATTGACCCAAAGAGGAACAAAAAGGTAAAATTTGAGGACAAAGATGCCCGACAGAAATGTCTGTCTTCTGAGGATGTGGAGTGATGGAACTTATTATCTTTAGGGTATAAAGTCAATAAAAGCAGCTAAAAATGACATCAGGTCATGATGAAAAAGGGAAAATGTTAATCCAAAGCAGTAATGTAAATAACAATGTGCAATAGAATTATAAAAAACAAGAAGCTAATAATTTATTACTATTTATTGAGAACAAAAGTAGGTTTCATAAATACACCATATACTGTACTGTAGATATTGCATGGCTTTTTGTAATGGTAGCCTACAGTACATTGTGTACATACATAATATGTGTACAGCTTAGGGTAAACAAGGTATATAAATAGAGAGACGTAGGAACTGTTATGTATATGTATATTTATAATAAATTTTGTGTTCACTGACATAACGCAGCAAAAGGCTTTCCTGTTCTCCCCTCCTCCAAGTAAAGTGTTTGTGATTCTGTAACAGCTGTGAGATTACTCCCATTCATCACCATGCCACTTGCTTTGACACCAGACCCTGCAATCCCCAGTGACCACTGACCCTATTGCCTGGGAGGAAGGTCCTCAAATTGAAATGAGACTATAGGTGTGAGGATGCTACAAAGACAGACAGGTCAAACATGAAGGAATAAAAAAGACGTAGCAAAGTAGTGTTTGTTATGTTGCTGTAGCTGAAAACCTTTCGGGTAACATTCACAGTCACAGAGGAGCACTTACATTCCAAAGCTACAACAGAGCACCATGGTTCTCATCACCTCGTCTGACATTAACCAGATGTAATCAAAGCCTAGTCTGTTTAACTTTAACAGTCACAAGTTTGAGCCAAATGGAAAATCTATGGCTGCCTTATTTTTGTTTGATGAATTAAGCTTGACTTTATGGTGGGTCAGGGACAATGACAGGGAGAGCACACACTGAACACAGTGAAAAGTAACAAATATTGTTTTAACTCCCAAGGAGAACAGATTCGTCAGATGTTTTGTTTTCATAGAGAAGTTATCTAATCAAACTAAAGAAAAATGTTGAGAATGGTTGTATTATCTAAGTGTCTGTTTTTAATAACACTAGCCTCACAACAATGCTCTCCAAATAATCAAATTCATAACTGCAATAAAGAACCTAATAAAAGATTCTGTTTGCAATACACAATAACAGATAATGAAGTTCTTCTTCACTGCCTGTGTATGTCTACCAACAGTGCGTGTCCTCCTTTGTTTGTCAAGGAATAAGACAGTGAAATTGTATTTCCCGAGTGGCTGCTGCTGGTAGATTATAAAGCAGCCAGCCATGTATTTTTGGCTCAACTTGTCTATGAACCAAGTTTGCCCTAAATAAATTGAAATAATTTATTCATACAGCTGCAGAAGAATTTTAGTAGTAACAGCTTATTACTTCAGTCTGCACTCTAATACCAAATCTAGATGCAGAATTACAGTTTCCATTAGCATATAGAGCCATGCTCATCTAGCCTGGCAGCTCACTGTATTACAAGCCTTGGATCAAAGATTAAATTCTGCCAGAAATTATATGTATATATTGGCCATTCACATGCATACATAAAAGTCTGCAGGCACAAATGTATATGTGCACTGTACTCTACAATATATCTCAGTAATGAGCTTATTACGCCTTTCCTGTCTCAGGTACAGTACAAAATTGAAGAGCCCTTTAGATCCTGAGAGCACAGGACTGTTGGCTACCACAGCCATTACACAACCTCGATCAGATGCTTCTCTGGCTGCCAGCGTGTGGTTTGTAGCACAACAGGGAGGGCTGATATGGGAATATTGATGCAGGCAAGGCTCTTTATGACCCTGCTGTAAACAGGCAGCATGGATGTCACAGTGCCTTGAGGGCACGTCTGTGATTGAGAGTGGAGATGGAATCACAGCCAGCAACAGATTAGCTGACAAGGGATTGAAAATGACCTATGAGATGAAACATGAGGTAGAGGATAAATTTAACACATATGTGTATGAGTCGAATTTTTGAGAGAAGTTTAAAGGTGGGGTGTCAGTATACCAATCCAGAGAAATATCTGTTGCCACTATAACAATGATACACAACTTGCGATTGTGTTCCATTGCAGGTGAATACATAATTTAGACCTCTGCTCAAATGTCAGGTACTATTCCAAACTTCATCAGTGCCACTGAAAAAAAAATCATTTGTATTGACTGCCTTCTAAAATTACCTCTCAAAGACCGATAGTGTTTACACCAGCTAGAATTTGAGGCCACAATTTGTTTTCCAACCTGAGGTGCAGCCACACCGGCGCAGCCAAAAAAGCTTTTCAAGAACAAGTAACATGGTCTGATGTTTAAACTAAAGTGCCATTTAGTAAACAGAACATCGTTCAGTTTAACATTCACTTCTTGTTGGTTATTTTCAGTTTGGAAGGGGGGGTATTTTGCTCTCACTAATCACAGACAGTTTTATCAATTCTTCCGAGGTCATTTTCAACCAACACTGAAGCCAGTGGGGAACTAAAGAAGAGTATTTCACTTTAAAAACTTAAGTCTGTCATGTTCTTTTATACAGCATGATGTTTTTGTAATATGTAGAATTCCTCTTATAATTAACAATTTTATTGTTACTGTGCATACCAAGATTAGCGGTTGTAAAAATGCATTTCTCAGCTCCTTGAATTTTCTCTTCATTGAGAATGTGGAGAGAATATGAAGAGTTTTCCATATTTTTTTTTCCTAAAGTACTATTATATTGTAAGCCTTCCAATTTTTTTTATCTCAACTTATTTTTCCTGATGTACAAAAGGGAAAATTTATAAACTTTTTTTTTTCAAAATCTCTTAAGGAAAATGTTTAAAACGCCAACAAAAAATCCTTCACACATCAAGGTGTTCTCACTTAAAAGTTTTTTTGGAGGCAGTTTTATTTTCAGGCTAAATATCTCTGTCTTCTAAACAATGCTTGTTGCTATATTTGTTGGATTTTGGCTCTGGCACAATCTGATGGTGTTCCTTCCCCTGGTCTCATCTATAAAAGGCAATGAAGGCTTAGGAGTATCTCCAAATGGAGGAGAAGAGAGTGATGAGAACAACAAAGCTCTGAAATACAGTTCAGTGTTTGCTTGTACCTCTTTGGGCTTAAAATAAACATACCACACCTAATTTCATTTTCCAATTCAACACTCTAAAGCTCATGTACTTACAATGCAACGTTGGCTCACTTACGAATGTTCATCAGTTTGAAATCCACATGAATCACCAAAAAGCACCAAAAAGAAAATATGTCATTTTTAAAGCTGGTTTGCGTGTAACTTATGTCACTTCCTTCTTACGAAACCAAACGCAAAACACATTAGGGGTAAATGCCAGGAGTTGACATTTCATTAAAACAAAATAAAGACTGGTGTGTCAACTGCATGTCAAATTAATCAGAGCACACAAGGCCAAACTGCCTCTTAAATTACCATATGACCTGTTGCTGACAAGCAATGTTGCAGCGATGTACCACTAAAGAGTGAATACAGGGAAAACATTGAACTTTAATATATTATATAATTGCAGATTTCTGTAAAACAGCAGTAAATTGTGTTCCTGAATACTCAGTTTAGATACTTCTGTAGATATGCATCATTTTAAATTCCAGAGCCAAAATGTTTTTGTGTATATCAAAAAATGAGCTGAGACATTAGTTTTGTCTCAGTTTCATTATGTAGAAATATAATTAGTTCCAAAACTACATTTCTGACCACCCAAGGCAAAGAAACAATCATGCCTAATAATGTCATTGCTTACTAAAAAAGTAACTTCACTCAAAAAATAAAAAGTACTCCCATATTTGTTTTTATTTTTTATGCTTTTCATGGTTCTTTATTTATTAACTACTTTGAGTTTGATGTTAAGTGATCCTGAATTATTTAATCATTTAGTTAGGTATTTATAACTTTACATAAATGTTCAGTTTAACAGTTATAAAGCCCCTAGTAAGCCAAAGATCATACATCTCTGCCAGCAAATTCAGCAATCGTCTTTTTCCTACTTTCTTATTGGCTATTGGCTCAATTCATTCATATTCACCTTTAAAAAATGCACTATTTGAATAATATGAAATAATTAATCTTAAAATTAGGTTAATATAAATAAACATCCACATCTTGAGGGGTATGCACTTGAATACATCAAAACTCTTAACTTAACACAATATCATCTACTCTTACTTTTTTCCTAGTGTTTTTGACAAATGTAAGAATACCGTCACTGATGCTGACATTTACAAAAGGCTTCCATGGACACAAATCTCAAGGTCAGAATTCGTTAGCATACTGGATAGACTGAGAGGCCACCACCGCACTTAAGAGCTGAGGTTCAATGATGCGTCAATATGAGCCTTATTGGAATCACTTGACCCTGGTGTGTCCTTTTCTTTTGACCTTTACTCCATATCACAACTGGCACTTGCTGCTGTTACTGTCACATACATTATATCCTTCCCTCTCTCGCTCAGTGGCTCACTCTCTTAGGTAGCCGTCCCCAATTCAGATGCCATCTCTTCAGGGCCCCCTCTCAATCCAGCAGCAGACACAGAATAAAAGCCTTGGAAATCACATTACTGTGTCCATATGGACCTCCTATTGGATTAGGTCAGCGAACACTCAACTGTAATTCTGGTAGCGTAGAGAAGAAGAAAGTGAATTGAGCACATCAGTCAGCGAAGCTTGACAAATTGTTGGTTGTGGTCATTCTCCAAATGTTACTTTCACCAAGCCACATTCAGAGATGCAAGGACACTTTATAGAGATGGAAGATATATGACTCTGATATAGAACCTATAATCTCTGTACAAGAAAAGAAAGGTCTCAGATAGAAACCAGGCCTCAAAGCAGAGTGTTACAATGGCATATAACCTCTACTTGCTTTGACCTCAATGTCATCATTGTAGAGTATTGAAGAAAAGCAACATGTCATTCTGCCTTTAAATCAATGGTGTACAGATTACTGTTCTCTGTCCGTATCAGCAGAGAGCAGACGTTTAATGACATATCAAGTATTTTCATTACCCAACCTACATCAGAGAACAAATTAATCCTGAGTAAACAGGGAAAAGCAACTTTACTGCATGCTGAAGTTGACATTGCAAAATAATGAAAAAAATTCAATACTGGAATTCAAATGAAGACAAATTGGGCATAGCATGAGAAATGCTTTTGTTATCAAGAATGGTTACAGAGAAGAATTTTACATTTGACAGAATGTGCCATTATATTGTGAAATCTTAATCATCCTTTGGGAAATGTACTTCAGACAAAGTGGCCGACTAGCATATTCTTATCGCACTCAGCCAAAAATGTGAAGGACAAAAAGAAGTCAGAAGCTTTGTGCCGTCATAGCTGCATGCCCATTTCCTGTGTGTTTCAGTGTGTGTGCCAGTGTGTGTGCATGCATCTATTCAGATACGCATGTGTGTGTGCCTCCTGTGTGTGTGTGTGTGTGTGTGTATACTGCAGCATGTGCAGCTATGCCCATACAATATGTGCATGCAGCCATTTGTCAGTCCAATTGTTTTATCAGGCAGTGACAGAGTGTCAACCACTGTGTGTGAAAGGAGGGACGGCAGAGAGAAGATTGTTTCCCTCCAGCTCTGCTCACAGTGATGACTTCTGTCTGGTGATTATACTGCTGCTCTTCTCTCCACATGGAAAGATATGAATAGGACCACCACAACAGAGCTCAACTACACAGCCTAGCAGCTAAAGTCTGACACTGCATGGTGAACATTTTGTATTCACTTCAGCTAAAATAGACTATTGCATTTGGGGTAGATTCTTTTATCCTCTAAGTGCCCTTATGTAAAAACAGAATTGAAAAGAAGCATCATTTAAAGTGTACAGGGTTCCTAAAGTAATGGTCTCATTCGTTTTCTACATAAACAACATTTGACTCAAAGGGACTGAACTGTCTTAAGCTGGAGCTAAAGATTATACTTGGTATAAACCAGATTAGAGATTCAGCAGATAAAATCACTTCAATTTCAGTTTTAAGATGCAGAGGTAGGGTACAGGGCCAGGCAGAAGGAGATATCCTTTCATTGATCATATCTGAGATGAATGTGACTCTTAACTGTGACACTTATTTCAGGTTATATTACCCAGACCTACTTCTTCATAGCAACAGCAAATTAAATATATAGTTACTGTGATGACAACATTGAAATAATTAAAACTGGTGTCTATAATCAGTATACTTTCATCAATCATACTTTTATTTTAAAAAGTGCAAGGTTTTAAAGATGCTAGTACGTCACTGCTGTTTTTTGGAATGTTCGGTGGTCTTAATAGAGCCAAAATGATAAGTCAATTGACTAAAATAATTTGCAAGTACATTGATAGTCAATTAAATTGATTCAGATACAGGACATTTATCTTCACTATTTCATCATTACTTGGCATGCCACATATGGACAGCTGATACTGCAGCAACGTGACATGAAGTGATTCATCCTCTATCCAGAGTTCTTAATCTGCCTCCTCTATCAAACCAGAAATAGCTCTTGCAGTGTATAGATCAGTTCAGTACAGACAAACTTCTGCACTTGTTATTAAACTAGCCATGAGCATACAGCAAAGGAGTATGAGGCTTTACCTCAAACACAGCAATTCTTTTCCTCACAGCAATTTTTTGGGGAAAATCCATCATCTACATTACAATGCAGCTATCCTACCATATCCCTAAATGCATCAAGTTATGCAATAGCTGATTTAAATGCTAACCTCTTGGATATTGACCATTACTGACCCATAATTTCCGTATTTTACACAGTTTACTGCACAACAACTCCCCCTCCTCCATTTACTGTAATTCTCTGAGAGACAGTTTGTATCCTTGATTACATAAAAATCCTACAATAGAGTTGCTTGGGAACAGCGAGGAAAATGCAAATATTCTAGGAATTCATTATTTGGCCTTATTTTCTCACTCAACAAACAGTTATTATGGTGCAAAAAATGTATATAGATCATGATCCAAGGAAGAAACATTATTTGAAATGTAACACCCTCTGGAAGTGGGTTACTTCAGAGTGTAGACTCTAAATAAACCTCAGCATCAAAACGGCCATATCCTTCATCACATAAGCATTATCTTTTACATAAGCATACAAAGAAGCAGGCTAATTTTTTTTACTGTTCACAATTAGTTGTTCATAATTAGGTGTACATAACTGCCTATGGCCTGTGAAAGATTATTGTGGAGTTTTTGAACATCACACCAAAAATGAAGAGCCTACCCTAGATTTAATTCATGCTGGCCTGTCTTATGTCTTCTTCAATGCTAAAAAGTTACCTTGTAAAACTAACTACAAAGAGAACAGGGCGCTACTGATATTTATGCAGCTAATATTAGTATTCTACTATTGTTTTTATTAAATAAACAAGCCGTTTTAAGGAGATTCCCCACACAAAATTAACTTCATTCACATCACAGTTTTTCTGTTTTTTTAAAACCTTATCTACAGTTTCTTGCTATTTTACACTGACACAGACATGGACAAGTTGCTGGCGATAAGTTAAGTGGGATATAGAGGAACTTATTCAGGTTTCTTTCTACTTTTTCTACATCGTTTTATGTTTGAGCGACTGGTATCACTTGGCAATAAGGAAATACACATCTCCTGTTTTTTATTTTTTGACAATTAGTTTTTCCTCAAAATGTATTGCTGATAATTGTCTGTCAGTTAGTTAACCAAAATAACGCAAAATCACTGTCACTATACCAAGGTAAATATGAGTAGCATATCGTATTGGTATGATTTTGAGAGTTACTCTATGATAATAGCACACACTTAATTGAAGACAGTAACTTTAGGCTACTTTTAAAAATAAAACTAATGTATGCTGGAAAAACAAGCTGAGTAACAATAACGTTCATGTAACTTAGCCAACCGTTGGAGTTAGCCAATCAGCTAATGTTAGCTAAAACACTGACCTGTTTTTGGCTCAGTCCTCACTCTTGACTTCACTCTTAGTCTTCACTCTTCAGTCAGATGTTAGTGGCGTTAGTAGCCATTTGGCACCCGGGTATGCTACACAATTATTATATTCAGTTTTTTTAAAGTTCATAAATTTAAAGAAGTCCGCGTTGTGCAGAAAAAAACAGCGTGTCCTATCGTGTCCGGATCAATCATCGCACACTGTTTTGCCATGCGCCACCAACAGTCGAAAAAAGAAATTGCAGCGCCAATTTTGAACTTCAGAGATACTGCTTCTTATTTTTTATTTTTGACATTTTTGACATTTTTTTATTTTTATTTATTTTTATTTACACATTATTGTGTCTCTGTGTTATTTTACTCTGGTAAATCTCGCATTGTCCGGACAGAATATGGTATATGATTTATTCTCAAAAAATTCTCTAAAACTAACATGATTTGAAATTGACAATCAGTAAGATGCTTCAAGGCTTTACATCCTGAGCCCACCTCAATAAAAAACAAGGAGTATTTGAAGTATAGGTAAGTGATGTGTGAAAATATTCACTAATGTACAGCTAAATGCTATTAAATGCTACTAAATGCTTCGGATCTGCATAAATGTAACTTACAATAACTTGGAGTATCCAGATCTGGTAAAAGCATGGGTTTACAAGAACTTTTGCCCTCGCTGAGTCTATGCTGGAAAAATTTTTTAGAAGGGGGTTTAGATGAAAGGCTAAGCAGCTCTGATCAGAAGTTTTTCATTTTTGTACTTAGGGTTTCCAGCTTTTATCTTCACATGCACTTCTGGAAACAAAGGTGACTATCAGACCAAGGAGGGAAGTCCTCTGGCAAGTTAATTCAAGTAGCAACATGCCAGAAAAAAAAAAAAAAAACATCTTGCTAAATATTGGTAGATCAATAGTAGTCTGAAGGCTCAGTTACCTGAGGTATTCTGCAGCTCTGCTAAATACACTGCATCAGTTACTCGTGACACCACAGATAATACACATAGTAGCCAGCCATGGACTAATTCTCCTGGAAAGACCTTAAGGTACCCCTTCAGGCACCTGAAAGTAATTGCTCAACTGAGCCCACAGGCAGTCTACTCTTCTGAAAACATTTGTGACCCACATGGACAGACCCACATGGGACCGTTTCAAAGCATATGATGATCCTAACTCTTGTTTACCCACATGGACATGATGACTTAGTTGTTGACAAATGAGAGCATCATAGACTGTGAGACCCTATATTGCATGTAGGTGTTGCATTTCAGGCTATTATAGCAACAACAAAAAAAAAACCCACATAAGCCTGCAGGCAGTGCTCTCAATTAACAAGTCGATTCATGTTCCAACTTTCAGGTAAGGGCACAAGTTTAGGTTGTGCCTGAAATGATAAGATCATAGCTACAACTGAAATGAGTTTTCTCAGCAGGGTGTCTGTTCTACCCCTCAGGGACAGAGTGAGGGGCTTTAAAATACATTAGAAACTTAAGTTTATGTACACCTCTCTGTGGAGGTATTCTGGTCACAAATAGGTAGGTGAAGACCCCATGACATTTATTATATTCAACAAAGCCTGTATTTAAATTTACAAGGACTGCACTGGGATCTCAAAGGAACTTGAACAGTTAATATTCAGCAGGCTAACTTTGACTAGCTTGCCGTTACTGTAGTATTCAATAGTTTGCATGCACTTACAATATACATTTGTCTTGCCGCTAGAATTAGAAGTATATGTGACCGCAGACCTCTAATTCAAGCTACCAGATGAGCAGACAGAAGTTGTTGCATGGAAAAACTTTCCTGAATCAAAAGCAAGATTGATTTTCATCAAAAGAACCCCAGGTAACATTTGAGATAATATTATTATGTCCATATGCGTAACCACACTGACTGTTGCACCTGTCACAACAAACGTATACAGGCAGACACTAAATAAAAAAACATGAAGCTCTCAGGTTGCAACATTCCCTGAGGCACACTATCACCGTAGCCTGACCATCTGCTTATTGCAGGCATTTTGCTGTAATGACTCTTCAGTCTCCTGAGCTGCGACCTCTGAGATGGTGAGGAGAGGAGAGCAATCAAAGCGTATTCAGTTCTGCTACAGTCATTTGCCCACTCTCAAAAAGCTATCACAGAGTGCAGCTGTAAACATTTTGCTCCTCTGCACTCCTGAGACGTGCTGTCAAAGAGGAGAGCAGCTATCAGTCTCCTTCACTGAGGAAGCCTGTGTGAATACACTTTGCAAGCTGAATACAGCGGAGAGGGCAGAACACAGAACACAGAATAAATGTTGGAGCTGTATTTAGTCAAAAAAAAAAAAATTAAAAGAAGGAAGAAGAGTGCACTGAAAGCTATGCTCTAGAATGCTCTCAGTCTCTGTTGTTGATGTGCAATACCCGTAAAATTTATGTGTTTATAAGCAAGCCAAGATGTTTATGAAGCTTTAAAAAGGCCCACAAAGACACAAAAAGAGCAATCCTTTTCAGTCTTTAGTAATGAATGAGCCTTTTGAAATGTGTCTGCTATTTCAGGGTCTTCAGCTGGTGTCTAACCTGAGCCCTTATTCACACTGTTGGCTTACTGTCTATTTCTTTGACACACAGGGAATATTGGGATCAAATTTACTGTAATATTTGGAAAACATACAGGACCTGCCTTGTTCTATCATTAAATAACACTGCCCCCTTGTGGATCTTTGGTAGACTTCTTTTGCCTAGTAAGTAAATTCCTCAGAATAGATATTGAAACTATGAAGTATGCATCTTAATTTAGAAGTCTTGGATTAAGCAACTTGCTTACATTAATAATGAAAAGGATTAATAATTATTTAAATAAAAAGACTTTGTGTTCTCCTCATGACTATTTTTGTACTGGGTCAGGAAATGTGAGAAGACCTCACCAACTCGCTCTTGCACACAACCCCCCCCCACCCCAATGGGAACAAAAATAACAGGTTCAAAAGACAACAAAATTCAAATCTTGATATTAGTTTGTGCACTGACAGTGAAGCGTTTGGTTAGTTTAGTCAGTCTGGTTGTGATCTTTAGCAAATCCAAAGGGGCTGACCAATGATGTCAACTGACCAGCTGAGTTTTATTTAGGGCTGCAGCTACTTCGATGCTCACCAGCAGCTGTTGTGAGGGAGTGTAAGCACATGGTTGTGTGTATCTGGACTTTCACTTTCTTCTGATCGTTCAACTTTGTCTGGTAAGCCAACAACTCTTATTTATCGCTTGGACTAGACTGACCATATTAAACAAAACGACAACAGCACATAATGATACTAATACTGAAGAGTAAGAAAACACTTAAGAGGTAAATACAGTCTATAAATAGCAAATGGGCCATGAGCTGCATGTTGTGTACAGTCACCCCACAGAAACAAATGTGAATGTTCAAGAAGTTACTCTACATCCTGGACTATTTTATGTTGTAGAGTCTACAATATAAAGAGGAGTTAATTATAGTAATATATCCTGTATATTGCTTAGTATAACCAAAGAGTGAATTTGAAATATAGGAAAAATCTTTGCGTATTCATTGACTTCCACTGCCTCTTATTCTTACTTTACATGGAGCTATATAAACCTGTAAATCTCCTCAGGAAATCACAGTCACAATGACTCTGCAGTGGACGGCTGTGGCTCTCTTCCTTTATGCAGAGATAGCGTTGAATCTCATCCTGTGCATACCCTTCATATCAGCAAAAAGGTATTGTAATTCAACTCGCAAAACAAAACATTAAGTTCCCTCAGCGACTCATGATCATTAGTATATTGTCTGAATTACTTCAAAAGAGAGTTTGACTATAAATAAGAAACTTTACAAAAGTATTTCACACAAATAACCAGCAGAGTGCATCCATGCAACTTCTGAGCATATCTATTCTTTAAAATGACAGTGACACTCATGATGTCCTTTTTGTCTGCTCTGTAGATGGTGTTCTGTTTTCAGCTGGAGAATATGGAACTGGTTATCTCCATATTGGAACAAATGTTTCTTTACCATGATCATGGTTCTCATTGTTCTATTCCTTGGTAAGCACTCTGCTGTGTGTGACAGACATTAAACTGAGAAGACTGGCAGCATCAGCATCCATCTTGTTTCTGTCCTCTTGCTTACTCTTAGATGCTGTCCGTGAGGTGCAGAAGTACTCAGGTCCTGAGCCCATGCAGGATGCCAAGGTAAACCCAAACGTGTACGACCACGTCCACATGAAGCTGTTCAGAGCCCAGAGGAACCTCTACATATCTGGCTTCTCTCTCTTCCTTTGGCTGTTAGTGTCATCTCTTTCTGTATCTATTCAGAATATCAGAATGTGGTATCCAAACACATGCATGACTTTACCATTCCACACTTGCTTGGTCTCCCTTTTCATTTTCTGAAGTCCTATCTTGACTTGTCCTGCCTTATTTTTGTTCCTGTTCTTATCTTTTCTTGTCCTGTAAACTTATCACAGTATCATGCGTCGGGTTGTCACCTTACTAAATCAGGTGGCCGTCAGTTTGGAGAACAGTGCAGATCTTCAGGCGCAGATGGACAAGGCTGTCCAAGCAGCAAAGCAGCACCAGGACGACAACCTGCTGTTAAAACAAGTGAGCCTTGATAAGAGTCTAAAACTGTGCTCTTTTCCTTTCCATCCTCACTGTGTTTGATCTACTGCAGTGTACTGTGTACCTTTTATAAAACACAAATTTTGTGGATCATATTCACTTTTTTAAGTATAAGAAATGTTCTTTAGAAAATTGTTTCAGTCACTTGTCGTTCATATGTGCTCTGCAATCAGCTGTTGGTAATTTAAGAGAATCATTTGTATTCAGGCTCTCCTGGATGAGGACAAAACCATGACAGCAAAAAACCAGCAACTCAAGCTGGAGGTTGAAAAGCTGATGAGTCAAGTGAAGGCTGCTGAGGAGGGTGAGTAATCTTTACTTCCTTCACATGGGACAAACTACAGTCCTATCTTTTAAGACCACTCTCATATTAAACATTGCTAATGAAAAGATTTAATTCTATGAAGCACCACACGTGCTCCTTGGAGCCAGCTGTGTTATAATGAAAGACGCTTATTCAGGAGGCATTGATGATATAAAGAGTGATTTATAAATGTGTTACTGTTTGTGTGTACAGCTGTGCGCAAGTCTCATGCTGAGCTGGAGGCCATGAGGAGGCAGGCCAAAGGTCTGGCACAAGAATATGACAGACTACTGACGGAACACAATAAACTCCAGGTTAAACACAAATACACACACACAGATGGGATCTAAATGTGCATGGAAAGATCAAATCACAAAATACTTACTGTACTTTAATCCCACTAATACTGGAGTGATTCTGTTTTTTAATCCTTTACTTGATCCACAGAATGCCCAGAGTGCTGCAGACAAAAAGGATCAGTAACCACAGGACGACAGTGGCAGATGTTTGTTCCATTTGTTCCATACATACAGTTTCTGTGTACTATATGCAGTAGACCAACGGTAGCCATATTGTTTTATCTGTCACAACTTTTGATTTTGCTTTTAAGTTTGAACTGAAGCACCTTTTGAGTAATTAAAGAATTAACCAACAGTAGTAAGTTATGTTAAGCTTTCAAATGCAGAAAAATATTTGTACTGAAATCTTTATTGTAAACACAAAATGTGGGGTTTTTTTTTGCATGTTTCCCCTGATAATCTAAAAGCGTACAAATGAATTAAAATTTTTGTCTCAGGGGCTTATGCTCATTGCTTATGCTAACATTTTATAACGAGTAATACATGACAACATCATAGAGATACATTATGTCACGCTTAATGTAAGTATAGACAGATGGTGGCTTTGTTTAGGATTTGCGTTGATGACAGCAAAACAATAGTACTGTCCTGTAAGCACATCATGACTATTGTTCAGATGTATTATTTATTAAATCTAATTTAATCCTAATTAATTTATGTGACACAGCATTGTGAAATTTGTTAGCACTTATTATCAACATTAAATCTAAACAAATGCTTTTAGGTATTTTCATATTTTTTAGCAGATCTTCAGTCACTAATAGTGTTAATTATTTCTTACTTAACAACCTAAACCTTATTACACATAGCTTGACAAAGTGGTTTTGAGTTGAACCAGTTGTTCTTGACATTTGCAATTCTCCGACAAAGGTATAAACAAGAAAAATAAACCACTCAAAACCTCAGACAGCGTGCTCATCATTGTCATGCTGAGATCAATCAGGAAGTCACTACAGAGTTGCTGCTACCACAATGACACAAAATAGGACCACATATTGACGAGAAAATGCAGCAGGCTTCACAATTAGGCACAGCAGTCAGGTAGATATGGTGGGTTTGGTTTGTAACTCATTATCAATGCCAAAGAACAATATACAAGTATAGTAGAAAAGATTGGCCCCTGTTAGTCATAAAAGGAACATTTCCCATAGAGACTGTTTTTGATAAACATAAAACAGCTCTTCAATTCTTTTGTGTTGAGGTGAAACGGTGCATGTTGGATGTCATAAGTAAATCATTACTCAAAAACTAACACTGCAAAGCCCCAAATTTTTATGAATATTGCAGCACAGATTTGACAAACTTAAAAATCAATCACAGCTCATGGTCTACTTGTGCATTTATCCATGACCCTGAATAGCATCAACTTTATATGATTTTGAGTACCTTTACAATTCTCATCCATGTTTACTTAGAAGTTGAG
>JAPZDZ010000023.1:17508004-17533217 GCA_029783805.1 Acanthurus tennentii | reverse complement strand
AAATTAACCAAATGAACCTCTAATTACTCTGATCCCAATCAGATTTCTGTGTTCTATTATAGGCTGAGTGGCATGAGTACCTGTGGGGCACTGGTGGCCACGAGGAAAGCATTGGTCCGACCCGGGTGGTCGTAGTCGTGCATTGCAGCAGCCACATAAAGGGCCATGAGCTCCAGAGCAGGTATAAGGCCTGACAGGCAGCCGTAGCCGTCTTCTGACACAGTGTAGGTCTTTGAAACCAGGAAGCCCATATGACTGTGCGTGATTCCACTGTCGGAGTCTAGCCGCGGGGAAACAGACAAAGTTAGGAGGGTGAGGAGCACGGTGGCAGATTTAACAAAAACACACTGTACTGTACTTTCGTGAGCACATGCCTAAACACACATGCACTCTAAAGCACAGGCAGAGCACAGGCAGAGACGCATATTTGAACATTCAAATCCACTTATATGTGGATCAAAGGGATGGCCCTAGTAAGGCATACAAATGAGGTTATAGAAATATGGGTTGGAGGGAACTCTAATCTGCCTGCAATTTCATGCTTTTCTAGACTTCAAATAGAGTTTGGTACGTAAATGCAAGCGCCAAAAGCCTGAGTGAGATAAGACAAACTGTGCATAGGATAAGAACACACACTCCTGCAGGTTTGATGCTCTGACATCAGTGTGGCAGCTCAGAGTTAAGCTGCAGGCATATGGAATACATTTTTAAAAAGTGAGGACATGCATATAGACAGACTGTGGTTTGAAACGGCTTAAAAAGTTAGAAAAACTGAGCAAAGGGGTATTGAAAACTTGTGTGTTCTTATGTGTCAACTTAGCTTGATGTTTATGAATAACATTAGATTCACATGCACATTAGCACCCCCATCAGGACAAATGTCTGTCTGCATGAACTAATGGACACACCTGAGTCACTGGCAGAGCCATGGTCAGTGATGAGGCTGGGCAGACCGGGCACAGCCTGCGTGGTGAGGTACCAGACTGCATGTAGCACATCTGTGGCGTGCACCCTGTTATGATCTGGGTCAGGAAAAAGAAAATTGTGTGATGTCTTCTCCACCAGAGTGCACTGTTGGGCTGCTTAAGTCCCCTCCAACAACATAAAGGCTACATAAAGTCCTATACTGTGTGACTAGCAACTGAAAAACAGTATGACATTTCCCTCTAGTGGCTGGTTTCATTATTACATCGTCAAACAAAGCTATGAAGCAAAATTAAAGCCATAAGATGAGAGAGATGTTGAGGCTTACATGGTATATCTCTGTAACCATTCTCAAGGGCGTGGAAGTAGTTCATGAATTCTTTTACGGGAATCTTAAAGGTCTCAAACAGGCCAGTGTCTTCAAAGAGCCTGTAGGAAACCTGAAACATAAAAATCAAACTATCAGAGAGTCTGTGGTCATCACCAGGCTCAGATAATCAACACTTACATATAATAGAGGTACAATAATTCTAAAAAAAATACAACTGTTTGTGTCTCATGAATCATTACACAAATCATCATTAGCTTTATTGACACTCTGGGCTTAAACACTATTTCTCTCAGATGTGCTCACCTGACTGAGGATACGTCCACATTTCCCGTTGGTCTTCTCCATCAAACTGAAGATGGGGAAGTTCCAATTGTTTAGCTGACTCATCAAAGGCTCTAAGTCCTCCATTATTAGAGGCTCTGGGGCCAGAATTGGTTTGTCCTGTACAGGTGACACAGGATAACAGTGATCAATGCATACAATGTAAATAAGGGTGTGATAATAAGGATGATGTGGTGTTTAATTAACACAGTTGTATTGTGTCAGCAGTGGCTCTGCCCCGTCATACCTCAGGAGGTATTAGCGGGTGGAGGATGACATTCTGGGTGGAGTTTTTTCCTTCCTCTGTGTCCTCCTCTGTGTGTGCTACATCACTGCTGTCGCTGTGGTTGGCTTCGTGGGTGCTGTCATAGTCTGATGACACCACCACTTGGTCCTCTGCTATCATAAGGAAAAGAAATAGAGATGTCACACTGCAGCCTAAAAGAAAATCCACTGGTTATCTCTTAGGTTTATGCATATCGTCAGTTTTGTTAGAAATGTATTTATCTGGCATGTCCAGCTCCCTTAATCCCTGTTTGTTCACAGAATAAAAATGCTCCAAGATGGTGAGTCCCGTTTATTACCACTGTGACTCACTGGGACTGCTGCCTCGCCCTTTGCTCAAAACATGTTTTACAGTGTGATGGTTAGCAGCAACGCTTCACACAGGAGCATATCCTTTTCATCAGGGAAACTATCTGCATTTTGAACATTGGATAGTAAAAACTGGCGCAAAATGGTGAATCTGTTATGAATGTTAGTATAAGTTACTGAGAACAAACTCTGTTCCCCTTGAGCTGCACATGGTTATTATCTCAAATCTATTTTATTTAACATCACAACATCCAGATAAATTCAGGATGTATGATCCAGAAATAAGATACAGTGGAGGCATCTGTTTGCATTTTTTCCTGTATCACAGATACAGAGCTGAAACACTCCGTTATCATATAAACGCCCATAAACACTCCTCAAATGTTTGGAGGTGTTGGTGGTAATGAAGGTGAGAAAGAAGACTGAGAGCATACCTGATCGTGGTATCCTGTCTCCCTTGTCTATTGAGCCCTCCCCATGGCTCAGTTTGATGTATGGTCTCCCACAGCTGTAGACAAGAGGGGTTTAACAGGTTAGAGATGAAGTGCATGAGAGGGGGACGTTTCATTTAACTTCACTGTGAACGACACTCCCTGGTGTAATGCTGTGGTATTTTGCAGCTGGCACTGCGCTGCATCTGCTGCATATATATTTCAGAATTGATCAATTTTAATGATTTTTTAAAGGAGAATATGTTCAACATAAATGAAAGAGACTGAATACTGAGGACTGTTAAATGTCAAAAAAAAAAATGTTGTCAAGGTCAATACATCCAAATATGAACTGAAACATCTGATAATCAAAAAAGAAAAGTATGTTTTGTGGGTTTTTTTTTTGCAGGTTAAATGTAGATTAATGTTAATTGTAGTAAGTTACTGAGTACAAATTACATGGCAAATATTGATCTTTTACTAAAAAAAATGGATGCAGCCCCCCAAAAAATCAGTATTAAAAATGTTCTTTTTTCTCTCTTAATATCTCAAAAATTATTAGTGCAAATAAAATGTTTTTGCATATTCAGCATTTAGAGTTGATGTTATCAAACCCACCAAAGAGTCAAAGTGCAGGTGTAATGTGTGAACTTTGAAGAAAAAAATAAAAAAAATTTAATCACATTATGCCTGAAAAATAAACTATAATTAAATACCCATTTTTTACAATGTAATCTGGGCTAAATATAGTAAATTATTGGTATAAGCTTATCATATAATCATTAATGACATGTAATCTGTTACTATCCAACCATGAAGTTGAAATATAACATACTTTTATAAAAAAAAAAAGATGTTTGTGTTATGTTTGTCTGAATGTTAGAAAATCCACATTCATTTTTATCCATTTATCTATTTAATCTTATTTACTTACTGAGGTGGGAATGTTTTCAAAACTAATTCAGACCCCAGACATCAACAGAAGAACATTCAAAACTGGGTGACAACCGTGGAATAGTATGTGTGTGTTTATTTGCACAGAGCAGAAATGTCTGTAGCTGAGCCAAAGAATTGGGAGAGATGCCATTCACTACATCTGTCTTTGATGTCTAACCAGTCGGCAGAAGTTGTCAAGAAGAAAAACCTTAATGGGATTCCTACTGTGCTGTCCCCGCATGAAACAGACGTTGAACAGACGCTCGAAGAAAAATACTCGTTAATGAACTTAATGGATGCACACATTAACACAATGCAAAGAGAATAAACAACAAAACAAATGTGAAACAGGCGCTGTTATTAATGACTCATTAGAATTTTGAGCCCACCCTCTTTGAGCTTTCTGATAAATCAGCGTCGGGAACAGCTCACTGCTGGCCACAATCTGGGAGACAGATGAAAATATTCCCATTTATCGACTGGTTTATAAATCAAACTGCAAATATTATCCTTGATGGAGTGAGTTCTGAGCCGACCCGTGCCGGTTAGTTAGCTGTGTGACACCGTGGGGAGCCTCCTGAGCTTCTCTCAACGGCTTTTCCATGTTTCTCCACTGAGGCCTCTGTCAAGCTGTAGGTGGTTCCAATTAAAATACCTCTTCCTAAATGTTGTAAAACCTGCATTCTCAGGGCAGGAAATGCCTGCCATTAGAGCACGGTGTCACAGGGAGCACAAAGGCCTGCAGTGCGTCTATCTCCGTCTGATAAATAGTTTCTTGAACAGTTCTGAGCCGTACCCACCCTGCCTAATGGTCCCGAGGCCTCAACAAAGGGAGTTCTGTTGTGTTTGCATGGCCAGGTTGGACCACTGTGTGTAATGCCTAGCAGGTGTGGAATATAAAATAGTTTGATAGTTTGGCGAGCGAACAGTTAGTACATTATTGTCAGGGGGGTCTGGGCATGCAGCAGCGCTTGGCTTAAAAGGTTTACTTTTAATGAAAGTTGAAGAACTGGCAGACACTCTTTCTATTCTGCTAATGCAGCAGAATAGCTTCAGCTACTGACATTGAGCCTCCAGTGCAGAATGTAAATAAGAAGGTCGGCCATTTTCACTCGAGGAATCTGTCAGTCACGTATCAAGTGACTCTGATTTTATCACAAAAAAGCTCTTTGGTGTTGTTACAGTAGTTAGCACCGTAGTTACAGTGATTTAGCTGTCCCAGTGAGATATATCGACAGTACGAAGGGAAAATACACATTCCCATGTGTTTTTGTTTCAATCCCGTCTCATAGATATTATGTTTAAATACTAATCATTTTTGCCTGATACCTTTGGGACAAACGTAACTGCTGCCTTTAGTCAAGGTAAGATCCTGCGTCCTCTGCTGTGTCTACATGTAGACAGTGCAGACACTTGGTTAAGGTTAGAAAAGGATCATGGTTTTGGTTAAATATTGGAAAAAACATGCTCTGTCTCATACTTCAGGTCAGAGTGGAGTTTTTTTTATTATTTAATCAAAACCACAACTTTTCTCTAACCTTAAAGGATTATTCAGTGCTGGAAAGATGTTCTTCTCATAGAATTGGGCTGTCTGTGCAGTAGAAGGAGAAATATTTTAAAAACTTGTGCAACATGACCAGAGAAAATGAATTGTTATTCCCGTAGAAAACCCACAACAACCAAAGTGCACTGCGCTGCGGCAGACCAACAAAGTTTCCTACTGGTGGGTGACGACCGTGTGGTGGTTTTGAAACAGGAAGCAATTTGTTTGTCAGCAAGTCACGAAAAAATGTGATGTAAAAGCTAAACAGCACACTTAAATATGTTTCTGAAAATATATATGAAAGAAACCGCCAATGCACAATTATGTTCATATGAGATCTTCCCTGTTTTACAGTTTGAGCTGAATTTGAGTGGGCTGCCTGTGTCGATTTGAGAGAGAGAATGGGGGTTCTCCCTCTTAATCTGACTCTTACACTCTTCATCTTCATGGTGGGGGGGCATGCAAAAAAAACAGCACTATAATCTGTAGTGCAAGCAACAGCCCCAGGACCAGCAAAATGTGTCATCCATCAGACTTTTCTGGCAGTGAATGGGGGTTCTGGGTGCAGCAGCAGTGGAAACATATTATTCATTGTTCATTTGCAGGTAGAACCCAGCTGTAACGCCACAAAGCTGGTCAAAAATCAGCACAATATTCCTTTAATTAAGTGCTGTGAGTGTTTAAACAACACCATCAAAACATGATTTATACTGTGGCTGCTAGAATTGGATAGCAAGTTTCTTTCAAGTGAGCATTACAAGGCTAACAGGTCAAATATAATGTCAACCAGTGTTTTGCAGTTATATTTAGGGCTGCAGCTCACTATTGTTTTCTCAATTAATTATGAATCATTTGGTGCCAAGTGCCAAAAAAATGCGAAAATGCAGTTTAGCTGTTTTCGAAAGGACTTTTACGAAGCTGTTTATTTGTATGCCTAATAGACCATAAGAGGCAAAAAATTAGTATTTTCTTCAATAAATGACTTAAAAAATAGTAAAAAATAGTCATTGGGGTGATGTATTTACAGCTGTTACATGTGTTTATAAATTCATCTATATTTAAACATATTTTTTTCCTTTTTATTAGACTAATCATGCAAAGGTCAAAGGTCAAAATTTGGGACTAATTTTCACAAACATAAACACAGCCAAAGTGAATTGTCAACAGTCAATTTGGAGTCTTTCTCTGAAGTAGAAAATGACTCCTGTTCTCACACCCTCAACACAAAAGCACCTTGGCTTTCTCCAGAACAAACCTTAATCAAGTTAATTATCCTGCAATAGGAAATACTGTATAAATTGCAACATTGTCCACTTTTTTCTGAGAACAACCCTGCTGCCTCTCCCCCTCCCTTGTTGCTTATCTTAATGTTTCGAGGCGTGCAATAAGCTCTGACTGGCCTCTGCCCGCTCTCCTCTCCGCTGCCGTTTACTCCCAGATTTTATACTCAGCCACTCACAGCAGGTTGACAGATTACCTTTGGTTCAGAGCCCAAGCGGACAGTGTCCAAGCCACGATAAACACTGCAGCCATTATTTCTGCTTCCAGTAATCTACCTACTCTCGAGCCAGATGACGTGAAGAAGATAACAGCACAGTGGCCGGGGCTAAAGGAAGCGGAAGGTATTCAATCGGCCTCTTTTTTAGCGGGCCTGTCGGATAAAAAGGCGATATTACAGCTTTGAAGTCGGTGTTATTCCTTCTTAACACTGTACGTCACTGAAAGCTGACATGATGGAAAAAGGAGGGAGGAAAAAAAAAGAAGCCTAATGTCCTAATTAAGATTGTACAGATTTGATGATGGAGCAGAGAGAAGGCAATTGAAGCCATGTGTTCAGTCTCTCCCAGCCTCTCCTCCCTGTGCTCGCTCTCTCCTTCCCTCTCTTCCCCGACCGTTTCTACCTTTCACGTCTCTGAGAGGACTTATTCCATATCAGGACTGATTGTTGGTGTTTTGTTTTATCTATAAATAAATCAGCATGTTACTGTAGTCTTGGCCAGTTCTCAGAAGAGATAGCGCTGATAAACACGTTACAGTACATAAATTCCAAAAACACTCCCCTCTACTCCCAAAAACTTGAGATTTGTGTTTTAGAGCCCACTTGAGAGATGATGTTTTGGCAGGTTGCCGACTGCTAATAGACCATCACAGGTTGGATCCCAACAACAGCAAGTGGTTGTCAGTGAGCATGGGCCTAGTTTAAGTGTCTTTTAGCTGGTCGCTGAAACCAGATGCCTAAAACAAGATTTAAATGCACTGTTGCTCAGACAGGCCTCTCAGCAGCAGTAAACTAAACCCAGGAACTCTCTGTACTCTCCCATTGTGTCTGTGTAACCCCTGCCAGAAGCAGCTGTGACGCTGTGTGTGTTAATTGTGGGGTTCTGGTGACTCGGGAGAGGCCCAGGTGTTTGTTTATACTCACACCACCATAAGTGGCCATAGCTGAGGCCTGCTGCTGGGCTGGGCTGAGCTTTAAGACCAGGCGGCAGGGCTTTGTGTACAGAAGCTGCTCAGTGTGCTTACATTTACAGAACTTGTTCAAGTGTCACACTGCCATTGTGCAAACAGACCCAAACAAGCCACTGACAGACACGGCACACACAGTTCTTTGCAAAGCTGAAGACACGCAACAATAATTCATTTTTACAGTGTCTCTCAGTAAAGACCAAAGTTTAGAGCTTGAGGCTGGGTGTGCTGTAGTTATCAGTTGTAGACTTTTGCATCACTTTTCTGATTTATTATGTCAATTTTACAACATGGAAAAAAAACTGCAATAAAATCTGCTACTGTTTATTAAAAAAAAGAGCTGTGGAAACTTTTTATTAAAGGCAACAGAAGGAGGACACATGGATGAATGTATAGTAATATGTGTATTATTAATGAAAACCTGCAGTACTATAATTAAATCCGCATGTCATAATTTAAACTGAAGTCTGTAATGAAGCAGAAGCAACACAGTCTCTGTTCTGTTATCATAATACAGGGCAGGTCGGGACCCAATGGAGATAAATGATATTAAACTTTAATATTTTTATCCTGAGTAATGCTTCAGTTTTAACACCCCTGTGCATAACAGACCACTGATGCTGCATATCTGGATCTAGTGTAGGTATGTATTGTCAGGCTGTATGCTATTTGTTTGTACACTTTTGCTATGGAAAACATCAGACAAATTTGTCATAAATTGACTGATTAACTGATTGATTTCAACAAAAAATAAACCAAACTCTTTGCCTTTTAACCAAAAAGCAGACACCAAATTTAACAGTTACTTGGTACACGCAATGCGTATAGAAGACCTCTCTTTGACCAAAAATGCACAAAATTTTTAAAGCCTGTGGTGGAATCCTATGATTTTTTAAGATAATACATAAATAAAACTCATTTTGTTTCTCACAATTTGCTCTACAAGTAAGTAGGTTGGTTAGTGTTTCTCTTAGTAAGAACTCATCCTGGGCTGTATCATTAGTATGAGTTTGTACAGTATTAGTTTGAGGACATCACATGTCACAAAGAGCTCTTTCAAAGAAAACATTCTGGGAACTTGAGTACAGAAACACTTAACTGGAAGGTTGAGTGCTGTGAAATTATCTCACTTGAACCCTGACGATCTGTAAATATTGTTAATGCTTTCTTGGTGTTCAGCTATGAAAGTACTGAATGCAAACACTGATATGTGCAAAATTATCAGGGAAAATCACACATTCAAACACAAACAAACACTTTTCTCTTTCACATTTACAGTGAAAGACAGATAGATTGACCACCTTCAGCAGGCCTGAGAGACACACAGATTTGTAGGGGTGGGGGTGGGGTGGGGTGGGGTGCTGTGCTAAAACAGGAAATCGTCTAACCCCAAACTTTTGCCGCAACTTTGAAAGCAAGCTATTGTGTAAAATATCACTGCATGTCGGAACATTAAAGTTTTCCCCTAATTAGAGCAAAGGGACCAAACTATATAAAATGTGCAAAAGAATACAAAACTAATAAACAGAGGTGTCTGTATACTTTAGACCTCTGAATGTGTTTATTGTAGCGGTATTCAAGATGCTGAGTTGGCCTTGACTCTTGTGCCATGTGATCCATTCTGATTAATGCAGCGCCACACTGATCTCCTGTTCTTACGATTAGTTTAATAAGGAGCCTTTCTCCTGCAAGTTTGTGCCAATAAGGTTAATATCCAAGAATATATTATAAGGATTCTGAAACCACTCAAGTATCAAATAATGGCCGTAAACTGAGCAAATACCAGTCTGTCTATCCCTCATGAGTTACAGGCATTGTCTGGCTGGCTAGTTAGCATGTTTCTCCAGGCAGCTTGGCACAGTTACCTTGTAAGACGGGAGCCACATGTTTTTACGGGAACTGTTCAGTTTTACAGTACAGCCATAATCAATTAATAGCTCCATGAAACAAATCTCCTCACAACAAAAATACTTAACAATTTGCAGCTAAAGATTTACGTATTTTAATGGTAACAACATGGATGAATTAACTTAAGACAACATCAGTTCAAGAAAGCATGCATATGCAGCATGCAAGCTAGTTCAGCGACACCAGGTACAATAAACCAGAAATCTACTTCACTAACTTATAAACTCAAACACTTTGTACCTGTGATTGGACAAACTGAGCACTTGCTGCCCTGTGATTGGTCTTTCCTTCTAATTTTCAAACTGAAAAAAAAAAAATTGGCAATCCTTCTGGAAACATTACATTTGTTGCAAAGTATCCACCTAAAATTAGTTTCTAAATTAATTGGAGGTGGAAAATACACCATGCAGTTGCAGAGTCATGCCTCATTTTGCATCTACAACACTTAGTTTAAACAAATTCAGGAGGTTTTGCAAAAGCAATCAGTTAGTTTTGGTCTGAAAGTTCACTGACAGGTCCGATAAGTACTTGAGTAAGCTGATTTAAATCTCAAGTTTCTGACAGAGAGCTTCTAGTAAAAAAACTAAGCTCATGAGACGTGTTCTGTCTTTATGAGGGTCAAACAAATTGACAGGTTGAGCCCAAATCCTCATGTTTCTCATTTTTATATACTTGACAAAAATTTAGAAAGAGAGAAACAAGAAAACAAGACACATCTACTGTTGTTCTGTGCATTGGCGCATGCAGTTTCACATAAATCCAATCCAACAACACACACACTGTCATCGGTTGAAACTGTATTGTTCGAATCCACTGATGATGTTTTCAGCATGTTTTTTAGTCAGACATCAGACGTGTCCCTCTGAAGTTTCACTACACATTAATAATAAGTAAGTTTAGACATCAAACAGATGCTCTTTTTCAACATTTAAAAACTAAACTAACTTTGAACAGCACTCACAACTCCAAACTTCTGACTGTCCCTATAGTTTGACACACCACAAGCTTCTGCGATGTTGCTTTGCAGAGATGCTCAGAAACGCCTGTATTTGCAGACAAACGCCAGCCTTTATCAGAAGACTTTTACGCCAATGACACAAATTCGACAGGGAAGAAAGTGAAGAAGGTAGATGAAACAAGAAGAGACTCTTTCTTGCTGAGACACAGTTAATATTTTAAGGACAGGGAGCATGTGCTGTCTAGCGCTGCTTGGGCTCCCACGTCATAAACACACTGTACGCACGATAGCTCACATGAAAGTACACGTACACATGAACAGCTGAAAAATTTCAAGCTGAATCTCCACTTTCAACCCTCTTTGAGATGCATAAAAAACATTATTTCCCCTGAGCTGTTTTAAGAGAATCCAAACACAACGTCAGTAATCACAAAGTAATTGTAAGGAATGCAATCTCTGCACTGATCACAGTAAATTATGCAGAAATATTTCACTTAGTAATGATGACTACTTAAATAAATTAAGACCCTGTGTTTATTCTAGATTCAATGCATCAATGCAATTTACAAGAAAAACACAAAATAGCAGAAATAAATGCTTTTTTTTTTTGAGCTGTTTTCAACTGGGGACTGAGGGACTAACTACCGATTTACTGTATCTGTATTAGTGCTATCTGAACACTATCATGCCAGATTTTCTCAGTGCATCCAGGCATAAACCCACCACAAGGCTACATGCTTTCATGCACACATGAACACTCTGCAGCACTCACACGTAACCTGGAACCTTCCCCATCTCCATAAACTGCAAAAACCTTCAAAGACTTCAATCATATGACATGCATACAGATCTACTTCTGAACCATGACGCTTCTGTGCAGCCTGGGTCTCGTGCTATCTTCAGCTCTAATGTGCCGAGAGTTGATGTGTGTCTTAGTTATTCAGGTTAATGCGTTTGCCTGTAGGGCATATTTCCATTCTGGCTCCCATTGCACACACATCCTTTTCCGAACTGCTGCGCCATTACTGTTCACTCATGCTGATGTCTTTGGTATAACTACCAAAGACACACTGCTTGGAATAAACCTCCTCAAAGTTATGTGCCTGACTGTGGTAGCCACTGCAGGTGTCCTCCTTAAAGTATTTAAACCACAGTGGAGTATAACTATGGTACAGTGTTGCATAGCTGGATCTGGTTACTATATGGAAACATAAAATTCTACGGCTTTGCTTCAAGCATAGCAAACCTTTTTTTCCATTAAACTCCCTTGTAGGGAAGGAAGAAATAGGGAACAAAAGAAAAAGGAATAAGTGGGACTGCATTTGCTAAATCTGGAGCACAAGTGAAAGTAAGTTTCTGAGAATCATAGGAGGAATGAATTTGAAAGAGAGGAGAACAAAAAGAATGAGATCTCAGTTATTCAGCTCCGGCTCAGGTACCTGCAGGTGAGTGTTTCGTGGAAGGGCTTGATGCTGGCGCTGCGGTCCCTACGGACGGGCCCGGGCTCGATGGTGGGCAGGCCCGTAGCAGAGGTGGTGGTGGTCCATGTGGAAGAGATCCTCCTCAGAAGACCAGGATGGAGACTTCGCCTCAGACGCTGCACACACACACACAGGAAAATACACACAAACACACACGGTGTTAACACTACTGGAATTATCTTCTCATGACTTTTTATAAATGAATAAAGTCACCATCCATAACTAACAACAGCAATAAAAAATATGGCCCTAATCGTGTTTGTATTCATATAAAAGCTTAAGTACTCCCACCTGTAAGATAAAGTTTGTGCTTATTTGCTTTGTCTGCAGTCAAATGGATCATCTAGATGAGACAGCTGTTTTCCCTGAATCTGACCAAGATGAAACAAATGATGCTGGTGATATAATGTAAACCATTTTTCATGACTGGAGGCATTTTAATTTTTTTCTTTATTAGATCAGGTGAGAAATAACATTATAGTCATCACTGACTGGAGAGATAATGGCGAGCGGCTTTGCCAAGGATGCCCCTCATGGTTCATTATTAGATATGAGAACACTGTCAGTATTGCACCGGACAGATACATTTCATCATTTTGCCTCTCTGCCTCTCATTCTCCATCCAGGTCTCTTTTGTCTCTTTCTCTCAGTCTCTTTCTTTTTTTGTCTTTTCTTTATCCTTTCTCTGGGATTCCCAATGGTCTGTGCCCTTGTGATGCCTCCATCTGCTCAGTGCCATGCAGCAGCTTGGCACAGCAGCAGTAGACATGGCAGGCTCTCTCTCCCTCTCTCTCTCTCTCTTTCTCTCTTCCCTCTCAGTCTTCTGCAGGGTGACCTAGTAAAGATCGTCTCAAAACCTGAATGAGCCCATTCACAGCAAGGCGACATACCGAGCGCAAGCACACACACTCATACGTGCTGCTGGTTTTGGTTACTTTAGTGAACATTTCATTGGATTATATTTACTTTGGGTTTTAATTCAAGTCCAATGAAAGCAGAAAACTGTTGTGATTGTAGCATTTGGTGAGTTTAGCTGCAGATTGACCTATTCATGAAAGCATACAGCAGCAAAAGAGTTCATACTATCAGCGCATACTCTATGTTCACACACAGATGAGCACATCTATGCACTGGCAATTGTATGCAAATCTGCAGACCAAGGTTGATATGTTGCTACACTAACCTGAGTTAGTGACTCGTTCAAACTCTAAAGCAAGTCAGATCATAACCTAGCGCCTCTCCCTATCCATGTTGCATTAAATGTGAAAGTGTGTCCTAATCTTCTCTGTGTGCATGTAATGTTTGCTACCTGGAGGGGTGTGTGCATGTGGATAAATCACCAGCCTTTCCAGGTTAACGTTTTTTCTCTTCGATGAGCAGCTGTCATCTTTCCAGCTTACCAGCCTTCTCCTCCTTGTTGTTGTTCAGATTTCAAAAGTGTGAATAATTATAATTTGTAGAAGTGGGTTAAATAAAACTCTGTTTTAGCCATATTTTTTTTGTCTGTTATAGTGTCTTTGGTGTGGCGTCCTGCAATTTTGCATTATCTTTTTAAATCAAACTTGGATGTCCTTCTTTCTCTCTCCATCCACAAACACAAAAATGTATGACTCCGTTTTATAAAGTGTACTCTAAAATCTCTATCAACTTTGGAAGTTGAACAATGGTGCTATTGCATGATTTGGCAGCACCATAGTTCTGATTCTTCAAAGAAAGCCTTAAAGTCACATAGTGACAACAAAAACACAAAATAAGTGACACACACACAGTTAACCACAGCATGGAAAAACCAGGCCATCGTCACAAAAAGAAAAAAAAATCAGCTAATCCCTGCTGCTGTCATTGTTCATTGTGAAGTCTGATTATGAAGTCTAAAACTAGACTTACAAAGTTGCATGTCTTTCACAGTTGGGAAAGTGAGATCAGATTGTTTGTCTAAACTTTTTTTTGGTGTTTGTACAGTAAGCTTTTAATGTATGCAGCTCAGAGAAAATGCACTGTAAATGAATTTTGGAAAAGTGCTTGACAGACATCACCATGCACCAGGATGGACATCAAAATCAAAAAGCCAGGAGGCAGAAAAGCAGGCGTAGGGTTTTGCACTCCTGCACTAACAGCCTCCACTCCCCCCTGCTATTCTCCTCCAGGGCATTTAGAGGCGGGCACGGTGTCTCTGGAGAGCAGAGTCTTAATGAGTGCTGCCTCACTGGCCACTCAACAGGCACAGTTTGTCTTAGCTACTTTTAAAAAGTTCAGATGATCTAAAAAATGTGTCAAGCTCAAGCGATTTGTTTGATGGCATCTCGGCTGTCGACCACACAAGAAAACCAGGATTGGTGTCTTCCTCAGATAACAACTGTATGTGTAATCATGGTGGAAGTCCATTTTTTTTGACACACACTCGTGCCTCTTTGTTACCTTTTAGAGATGTATTCACCTTCGTGTCGCCTCCCTTCTTCCACTCCACACACATACACACATGCACACTGTCTGGCTCTGAACATCTGTCATGTTGACACAGCTGTGGCTATGAAAGGGAGAACAGTGCTCCAAGCAGTAGACGTGCTCTATTTTTCTTCACTCAACTCTATGAAAATACACTCCTTCATTTGATGCTAAAAGCTCTGTGAGCAGGAAGCACTCATTAGCTGAAACATGGGCTGTAAGATTAACATGTGTGTGGAGTGCTGTGTGGTATATAAATCATTTAGCTGTAATAAACTGGACTACATTTCCATTTAAGGATTATTTTCAGTCGTTTCCAAAACAAAATATGCTATTTATCTGGCCAACGACTACTTTTTGATTAACAATTTTGACTTTTTGTATTGGGGTAAAATATCTTCACTTTTATCCAACTTACTCGTCCTGCATGTCCTACTGGTAAAGTTCAGGTCATGATTCTTGGCTGTTATTTACTTTCTTACCTTGTGGATGGATGTCTTCTCTCCTTTCTCAGGTCCCTCCTCTGAATCTGAGAAGGTGTAGGCATCGCTGAGGTTAAGGAGGGGAGCAGGGCGTGGCCGGTGCAGCGGCTGGAAGGTAAGCTGGGTGGTTAGCAAGCTGCTAACAGCCCGCAGTGAGGTGCAGATGTTGGGGGGGAGAGAGGGGTCAGCCAGCAGGTCTGTGATTAGTCCATGCGCCTCTCCCATCACTGCTATGTCCACCATAACGGTGGTGCCCGATGACTGCAGGGGGACGGAAACAGAATAATTAACATCATTGCTGCTGTACCTAATGTGAAGTGATGCTAATTAATGGCTGGGACTGACAGTTGCTGTGTTTCTGGTGACAAGCATGAAGAGCAGGTGCACAAACTACGTCAGTAGCTCCTGTGTGAGGATATAATGTGGTTAACTTATTGCAACATAATAAATATTGATATACAGAGGTTTATTCATAGTATGTTGTGTAATGCAAAAGTGTTGCCTGTGAACCAAACAAATACTCTGTTCTCTCTATGGCCCTTTTTTTTTTTTTGCATATTTAGCTAATTGTTTTGCTTTATTGCTTTGGTTCAGTCTCTATTTGTAACAGACAGCTGATAACTCTAATATAATTACTGTCTGCTACCTTTCCAGCACCAAACCACAGACAGACAAAGTTACTGAAAGACAAACACAGCACAGCTTTTAGCAGCGACAGAGCCATGTTTTTCTCAGCAGACGGTGGGGAAAAAAACTGAATGAAAAGAACAAGGGAGTAACTTAGGAATTACATTTTTCAAGGGGACAGAGACACAATTTCAAATTAACTGTTGTTTTAACTGCAGTGTTTATGGCTTGTTGTGCTGCCAACAACAAAAGGGAGTAAGTATTTTAATTTAGTGCTACTTTCAATGTCGCATGTCTCTATTGGGCTTTAAATTTTTATGCATGTCTATACAGTATGTTTAACTTCATAATCATATATGCAATAGTTAAAAGTTATAGTCAAAATTTTGAAATGCACCTGTAACTTCAGTTGTAAATGTCTTACTGTGTTGCCTTGACATGAGAGCAGCAAGCTGCTACACAGGGAATGATATAGAATTGTGCAAAGGTGAAGCACATAAGGTTTTTTGTGGGCCTTTTATGGACATGGGACTCAAAATGCAGGACTTAAACTTGCAATGTAACATCACATTACAGCACTTCTGCTTTGACTTAGGCAAAGTATCTCAACACTTCTCTCACCACTTGAAAATTTTAGATCCTAGCAACAACTATAGCAGATACAACAGAGACTAATTTAAAAAATATTACAGTTTACTTGCAAAAATATTGTAGAAGGCCAGTTGTCCATCAGCAGATATAATTATATATTATCAATACAAAACAATGACAGCACACATAGCTATAACCAAACCAAGTGTGCTAAGTTTAGGGGAAAAAATTTGGCACAAAAATAAAACAAATGACAACCCCAAACAATGCCCAAAGAAAATAACATGAAAATTAGAAAACAATAGACAATTGATTATTGTAGGATACCTAATCAATCACAGCGTTGAATGAAATGAGACTGTAAGAAGCTCTGTAAAAAATGTACAATGGATTTGGCATCATACCAAGCTCCGTGTACACTAAAATCCACTCACACATCAAAGGCTTAATTCTATACCTTATATGGCTCCTTTTAGCTCGGAGAAAGCAAGCACATGAAGAGGAGCAGGGAGTTTTACAGTAGTGGGAGTTGACACACTTACAGCCTCTAAGACAACTGAACAGCAACGTTGTGCAGCTGCTGTTGATGCTTAATGAATTGATTCATTAGCAGTGTTTCAGCTGGAATCTGACCTTTGATTTCCTCACACCTGACCCCTCAGACCGTGAACAACCAGGGTCTGTTCCTGACCGTCTGCTCCACGGCTTTGAAGGCACCAACATAGTGTGAGTTGGCCTTGTTTTTGCAGAGCAAAGAGAAAATTTAAGGACTGGCTCTTAATTGCTGTGTCTAGAGCAGTTGAACAACCACAACTGAACACAGGTCAATATTGGCTGCCAGCAAATTTATCTAATAAGCTCACTAGTTCCCTTTTTCCCCAAAGAATGTTATCAGATTTTTCTCCCCCAATGTCTCATTCACTTTGACACTAGCTGCCAGGCACCCAGAATTATTCTGTTTACACTAGCTAAGTGGCAAGAGGTTGACCTGAACAACGCATGTGTGAGCACCTTTCATTCGTCTCCACTTGTGGGAACAGTGAAGGTTTCGCCTTTTATTTTCCTAGTCATATCAGATAAGTGGCTGTATTTATACAGTTTTCCCGCTGGTCTGCAAAAATACAAAAGGCGTGTGTTCACAGACTGTGAGGGCATTCCTTCATGATGACAAACATTTATTGATAAATCTGTCACATGACCAGCACTGGGACCAGGCTAATCTCTTTTACAGACAAGGAGACGTCCAGTGGGACGGCTCATTGAACATTTCTGGACAGACATCTATTGTACTCTTTCCCTTACATCTTTTCTTCTTCTTCTCCTTCCTTTCCTTTTTCCTTTTACTCTCCTCTGATGCATGCTGTGAGGATAAAATGTAAACACGTGTCTCTCAGCTCATTTACAGGCTGATTTAGGAGTTTGCTAAAGAGCAGGTTTAAGAAAGAAAAAAGCTGCTGAACATCTGGCTGGTCTCAGTAAACAGGCATGCATTCACACACGAGGGCTGGGCAAGGTCTACCGAACTGGCTTATGATGGTGTCTGACAAAGCATAGCTATGGAAGATGATCTCCTTGTTGAGAGGGTTGTCTCATTGGCTACTAGAGAGAGAAGGAGGGTTTTTACCTCTGCAGGTTTGTTTTAATCCTCAGTTTTGTGATGCAAATAAAAAATCGCCTCCTGATTTACTAAGGCAGATTAAACCAGGTAGAATTAAATTCTTTTTTCTTTCCCTGACTGAAACACTAAGCATTACACATTCAGAATTTTGAGATCCTACATATTTCGATTAAGTACTTTGTTGGTTTTTTACTCGCAGAGCTTTTATATACACTTTCAGGATGAAGATTTTAGTCACCAAACACTCGCCACTGACCGACTAGTAGTCAGTCCAACCCTGGCACACACACATAAACGCATATGCGCCCTTTTCAGTTTTACCCCTCATTCTTTCACTTTAACCAATTCAAAAGTACAGTGCAAATATATATGTAAATATATATGTACATATATATGTATACACTGAGCCTGCAGCGCAAAGACATGTGTGCACACCCAGATAAACATGCTTTGCAAGGGTGACGAGCATTGTGCCACTTAACTTCGCTAACTCCAAAACTGGACCTTAGTAGCCATAAAAGCGGAGTTGTAGATGAATGTGTTGGACTGATTTTACACTGGGAACAAGCCACTTAATACCAAAAAGCTGACATAAAAAATAAAGTGTGGTGAGAGGCTCCAGGTGCATTAGTAGCATGTGAGACATGAGCTTTGGGACACAGTGGGGATCTCAGTTCCTCTGAATTTGTACTCCTTTATTGACCTGGCAATACCTGTCTGCTACAATGTGTAAGCCATTATTTTTAAATCCTCTGTCTGAACCTCTCTACAGAATGTTTGTGAGTCGAGGAGTTCCAGTTTTAAACAAAGCTGACTGCCTGGAAAGACAAAGAATGTCAAGTCCAAACCATCCCTGGCTCCAGCTTTCACCTATCTCTTCAAACTTGTGTCTTGGCTGAAATATACCTTTTGATTTCCCTAATCTTCCAACAATCTGCAACCCAAAACTTAAGAATCATCAGTGAACATCCTGTAACTGATCAAATTGAGAGTAAGTTACATAATATCATAAGGTTACATAAGCATTTCCTGTCAGGTTAGATGATCAGTTTCATTCATCAGCCGTGGCCACCTCTGTAGCAGCAGGCTTTACTTTTTAAGAGGACTGATCTCATACGAAACCCAACAGAGTGACCCCTGCCTGGGAAAAAGCACTGAATAACACAGAAAAAAGCTTTTTGACAGATGTTATGATGGAGTGTTTCAAAATTCTTAAAAGTACCATGGCAGATGTTCTTACCTTGGACACATCTGCAGTGTTTGTAAATTCCATTAAACACAGTGATTAAAATCAATGCATTTTAACCTTTCAGTCAGTCGGGTTGTATGCATTTTTAATGCCTTTTTTCTAAATGGTTTCCCAAGGCATACATGCTCTTTTTAGTGCTGCCCTTCACCGCATTCATAGTAACACGCATTCACATCTGGGAACTGTCAACAACCGTCTGCCACTGGCTCACACTCCTCTCTGTAGAGATTTTTCTGAGAAATACACCCTTCTAGCACCTCGGAGAGTTGTGTGGAGGAGATATCAGAGTAACCTTCCCTAAATCACAAAGCAAAAAGTACAAGTTTTCCTCTTTGATCACTGAAACAACAGCTTCCTTGGACTGAGAAAGATTCAACTTGGATCAATATTTCTTTAAAAACCAACATGCACTCACTGCTGGTGGCCATGAAAACAGATGGCAGCAACAAGCTTAGATGTTGGTACAGTGATATGACAAACCTTCATCTGGTTAAATATATATATATATAAACTACTAAATAAGCCACCTACCAGCTTTTTACGCTGATTTCTATATGAGATTTAGGATGATTGTAAGATTTTAGAAAGATTATTGTTACAAATGTTGGACCCAATGATAAAAGTTTCAATTTCGGACATTGAAAACAACTATAGCCTGTTGTCAGTAACACTAAGAAGTTAAATGTATAGTTTAACATTTTGGAAAATACATTTGTTCACTTTCTTGCCACCAATAAATAAGATTAATACCACTCTCATTTCTGTAGAGTAAATATGAAGCTACCACCAGCAGCTGTTGAGATTAGCAAAAAGAGAGAGCAACAGCTAACATGGGTCTTTTTAGAGGCAACAAAAAACATTTCTTAGAACCAATAAAGCTCAAAATTATCATGGTATATCTCTGTACCTTTACATAAAGCCAGGCAAGGCAAAACTAGCTATACTTAAGTTCAGTTACAGCTAGTTATAACCAGCTAGCTGGCCACAGCTAATTAGTGTGTGGTAGCTTGAGGTGGTTGCTATAGCTAGCTACAACTAGCTAGAGTCAACTAGCTGTACATTGACTGTCTCTTTATATTTATTTTTACATTACAGTTGTAAAAGTGTTGTTGAATTTCTTGTCCAATTCTCAGCAGAAATCTAAACTGAGTATTTTGAAAACAATTGTCTAAATAAAGCAGATATGATACAAAGGAGATACAACGCTGCACTTTAGCCTATGGACCTGGGCTCCTCTGCATGGACAAGTCACAGGAAAATACAGTTGCACTGCGCTCAAAACATTGCTCAAGAGCACCTTAAGTCAGGTCATTTTGAACAATATTTATTATTTAATAATTTTTTATTTCTTGGGAGCCAACATTTGGGAAAACGCTAATGAACTATAGTTCCCTTATGCTATCCAAGAAGAATTTTTTTTAAACATGCACATTTTTTCCGTTAGTCTTCATTCAGTATTTTTATTGCTGTCCAAAAAATTTTGCATTTTACTGTCAGGAGGCACACTGCTTTTATAAACCAGAAAAGTTCCTGATTTGAGTGATACCTGCCCTTGACACAACCACTGATCCTCCTAATCTGGCCCCTGTGCCAACACCTCTGGTCATAAAATTACTGCAAATCTGTGTGACACATTTAGTCACAAGCCCCCAGCTTTTGTTGACATCCTGCATTTGATAAACTGACTACCAACATCAATAAACACTATTTATGAGCCAAGTCATATACCAAACCATGCATGAACATTCTGTTATGACATTTTACTATGAATAACAACAGTCCACATGATCAGTGGTTCTAATTGCCTGTGTGAACACAGTTTGAAACAGTACGTCAATAGACATGCCATAGATTAACACCCACGCAGCAGTTCACGTAAACCAAACCAAGGGCCAGTCAAAACAAACCGGCCATCACTCCTGAAGAATGAAAAGCTGTTTGTCCACATAGCTTTTCTGCACTTAATGCCCTGCTTAGCTCTTTTTGTAGTTTTAACGAATGCAACATGCAACAAAATAAATCAAAAAAAATGTTTGCAAACTATTTTCAAAGCTGATTTCATTTTGATATTGTACCAGATCAATGGAGTTTTAACTGTTTTGATTTAAAGCCTCATCAAACTGTGTTATTAAAGGCTAATTCAAACAACACTGATCCACAATCTGATATGTAAAACACATCCAAAATATAAAGGTGGAAAAGATTTGACATGCTAGTGTGCATATAGTATCCATCATGTATCAAAACCATATGTGATATGCACAAAATGCAGATTTCTAGTTTGAAACATATTTTATTACACACAACACCATAAACCATTGCAACAACACTGAGCAGTGGAAACATGGTTGTTGCTGCTCCTGCTGTGTCCACATGTTTTGTTTGCCAATAACTTTGCAGAGAACAGATAAAGTGCATTGGTTGCAACAAACAAAACGCTGATCCTTCTGTCTAATGATGATTATTAATGGGGTACACAGACAGAGAGGTCACATTTTTGTAATTTCTGAGATGGTCAAATTCATGCACTTTTAACCCTCGGCTCCCTCATCTAAACATACAGTCCTCTAAGCCTTCAGCAAAACACAAGTGATATGTGGACTTCTTAAAACTGTGCAATTGCAAGAACATAATGTATCCCACAGGAGAACTAAGAGAATGGACAAATGCCTCAGGGGCCTACTAGAGAAACAAAAGTATTTGTTTCTCTTGGTAAACACATTTCAATAACGTAAGCAACTCTGGCTCTTCATAAGGTGCACAGATACTCTGCAGTGTTCATTTTGCAATTAACTTCTTGTGCAAATCCTTGCATTCTGAAAAATGCAGGAATGTTCTGCGCAAGAAGCTGGGGAATATTGCAAAAAAAATACTTAAGTGAGTCCATTATTTTTTCTTAGGTTGATTGCATTTACAAAGAGCCCTCGAAAAATCATTATGGCACAGTTTTCTATTTCAGGGGCAGCGCAGTTAGTGTAATGGCCTTGATTACATCTGTCAAAATGGATTAGCTGAGGAGGAGCCTGGGAGATGGTGATGTTCTCTATTTAAAATAACAGAGCACTGATACAGTGTGAATCACAGCAGAATGGTAACACAAAACTCCACTGAGACTCTTCTCGCTCCGAGCCTCAGCTCCTGCAGCCAACACTACGCCCAGCAGCACTTCCCACTTCCCAACCGACTCACACCCCTCACCATGACCCAGCTCCCCTCACAGACCCCTCCGTCAGCTCAGACCAAAGCCGTGCTGAGCCAGGTCCTCGGCTGCAGCCAGGATACAATTGCACGCTATTACATATTTTATTAAAAGGGGGTGTGTTGGGGGACATGGGGGGATCAAAACAAAACAGAAAAGAATAGCTGCCTCGTTAAAGATTTACTGGGAAAGGTCAAGCCAATTGAACCTTAACATGCAGCCATCTCATCTCCAAGGAGAGGCTTGTTTTTCCTTTCACATATTTAAGGGTGTTTGATTCCAGCTAGGAAGCCAACTAAGATTAAAAAAAACAAGAGACAGGCAGACATACTGACAGAGACGGAGGCAAAAAAAAAGGTTGGCATTAAAGAAAGAGCAAACAAAGGGGATGCATGAGGTAAAACAGATGGCTTGTGCTGGGCGAGGAGCGAGTGAGGATTTACCACATGATACAAGTGGTTTAATGTATATCCATCATCAGCACTGCAGCAGGCACACGAGTCAGGAGTTTTTAAAAAGTCTTGCTAACTGAACAGCCATACTATAAATAAAGCCAGTTAAAATGTCATTCTGTTCCTCAGTTTCTCTCAAAGAAATGGCACCAGCTCAGAGGTGTTTTACTGTTTCACGTCATAAAAAGTAGGAGCTTGAAAATTTCTAATGCCTCTTTATCATTTGTGGCAGATCCAATTATTTCCCAGGCAGCGGACAGCACTAAGCATGTGTTTTTAAGGTTTTTTTCAGCCTAGGATTTAGTTTTGCCACAGGACCTAATATAATTAGAAAATACTCTACAAGACCGTCATGATGGGACCAACCAGAAAAGAGGGCAGCAACTCTGAAACCCGCAGTTAAAGAAATGCTGATCTCAAGTGTTTGAAGTGCTCACAGTGATTTTGAGAAATCTTCATCATGACTGCAATGTCATGGCTTGTCTGCCTCACAGACCACTCTTCCAGCGTTTCTGTAATTTAGAATAACAGTCACAAGATCCGGGCCTACAAACACTCTTTTCTCCAATAATCTCCCTGGGTAATGTTCCAAAACCAATGTGTTTTCAAGTCGAATACAAATATTTAAATAGCTCTTTCCATACATAACTTCACTGTCGATTCCTAAGCTAAAACATCCACCGCAAGCTTTGGACGAGGGGGGAAAAAAGACGTGGTTTGGAAAATGAGCCTGCTAATGTGTGCATGTTGGCGATTACGACACGGTGGAGATCAATCAAGCGCTCTGGTCACCGGTTAAAAGAGCGAAGTGTGTAATTTTCACACTCTACGAGGTGCCATGCACACCAGAGTGAAGAACTACCAGCCTCTCTGACCAACAACCTGGTCCAAGAGAGCAGAGCCAAGGGAAAATAGCCACGAGTTGGAGATGGATGCCAACATAACCCTCAGCTTCTTACAAGTCTTGTCAGGATTCCACTGACGAACGCATAGCACCATCCGAACACAAAAAAAAAAGAGTGAACTGACCACCGAGTCTAAATGGCAGCTTAGGGAATGCATCAATCAAAAAATATGTGCTTGCCTTCTAATCCCACATAACAAATTGATATGAACCTTGGACAATATTTCAAAAGGGTAACATGCTATTTGAAAATTTCTCCGTTCAAAAGGGGTAATACTCCAAGGCTGAATCGGGGGATGAAATACCGATGCAAGAGTCTTAGTATCCCTGAGAAATCATGGAGTGTGTAATTTGATTTCAAGCCCAATCCTGCACTGCAAAGTTATAATAGCTATTCATGAAAAATCCCCTAATTTTCCATAACTTTTTGGCATTTAATGCTACCCAGGCAAACACTGTCACATCAGACGCATTGTCTATTAATCTCTAAAGGATATCCTCCTGATAGGAGATCATGCATAGCAGTACACACACATGCTGTACGTGGCCATGTCAACGCCAAGGGCATTGTTTGTTCTTGATGTACTCTAAAGCCCTGCCCTGTGGCTCTGTCTGCTGCAGCTCAATACATCAATTCCCAAACATACACGCATACACTCTCACCCCCCAAAGATGGGAAAGGTAACCTCAAGGATGTGGCTGTGTGTGTGTGTGTGTATGCCCTCTACAAACTGTGCTTCCTGAGCCGAGTCCTTCTAGTTTCAATTCCCTGGCCTTTAATGGCTTGTGCAGAGCCTCACAGCCAAATCACAGACCTGCGTCCTTTGGACTTACAGAGTACAACATGGACTCTGGTGGGAAGTGACACCTCTGGACATGCTGTTTAACCACGGCTAAAATGAGCGGATGAACAGGCCTGTTAGTGGTAAGATTTCTGCTATTTGCGTCATTTATAAGGTGTGTGTAGGCGAGTGACAGAGATCAGGGAGCTAGTTACTGTGTGTGTGTGAGCATGCATTTGTTTGTGTGTGTTTTTTCCTGTCAGCTGTTCATCATTATTATTATTACTGGTGTGTCTCTTTTTTTTTTTTCGGAGGACAGTGCTAACCTGTGATCCTCGGGAGCCTCTCTTGTGGTCCCAATCGGATCGGGGGAGCATCTGTGGGAAAAACAGAGACAGAGACATGTTCAAACCACAGTCCTGCACATCCTGTTTCTCTGAGTGTCCTACAACGTGCCTCTTCACAAAGGCAACACCATAATGGAGACATACTGTGCTGTAGCAAGAAAAAAAAAGTGGAGGAGCAGCAGTGGTGATGCAAAGAGTCGAGGAAGTGTGGGGGGAATGGAAACGCTCATAAATGCAAAAATGGGTTTTGTCTATTTTTTTCACTTTCCATTAAGCACAGACGTCTAATGCAATTTCACAGTCAGGTTTGGTTTACTTTAGCTCCTATTCACTGCCTAAGGGGCTGGTGGAGGCTGAGGATTTTTACGCTGTCTAATTACCAGCCACTGTGTCCTCCCACAGGCCTCGTAAACCCGTTTTTCCACTTTCTTGCGAGTCACCAAATGCATCAGCGTAACTCTCGCTGATTTTTGGTGAACATGTTGCAGAAGAGCCAAGTCAAGCTCCCCTCCTTCCTCTGTTAGAGCTTTCTGGCCTAGAACTGAGAAGTCCTGAGAAGCGCAGCATGTCGCTGTGACAAATTGCCGCAGCTCACACAGAGGCGAGGGGCTCAGTATAAGAGCC
>JAPZDZ010000023.1:17490863-17501071 GCA_029783805.1 Acanthurus tennentii | reverse complement strand
ACACACACACACACACACACTCAATGAACAAAAACACACTCGCATGTGCATTAAAAAGGCTCACATGCACAGATATGATCCCATGATGCACTTCAACACACCAGCACTGCATCTGCACCCCAGCTTCTGTTTACCCCTCCCCTACTCTTCACACTTTCTTACGCAGATTCTTCTAATTTCTGAAGTGTGACTAATGGGATTTATCGTCTTTATGTTTCCTTGGAGAGACTTAGCCTTATCCTAGAAGAAACCCAGCGTATGAGACTGTGCCAGAGATAGATCTGTCAGTCTCCCAGGGTGAAAGCACAGGCCACAAGGATGCATTGGCCCAGAGAAAACCTCAATGGGAGTACCCCATATTCTGACCTCAAAAACTATCAATCCGGCATGATGAGATCAGCCTCACACAAAGCAAAAATCTCTTCATAAGATCCTATATGCATGATTAAAAAAAAACATTTTTAAAGGTTCATCCATGCAGTTTTATGATTAAAAAGCGTCACCTTTTATTTATGTTTTTTGCAATATTACTTGTCTACGCTCTTGTTATTGAGCTCTGGCCGACTCCTTCACAAGCAGCTAGGTTCCCAGCTCCGAACATTCAGCTGGGTGAAAAAGAGGGGATCTGGCTGGGCAGACCTGGCAGCTCGCCTCAAAACAGCATGCCAACACCATTAGTGTATAATGGTCCAGTCAGGATTACTGCTGGGGCCTGGAGAGCTGAGAAGGGAACACAGCACTCACTTGTTTGTTTGTTTTACAAGCCTCTTCTCTGTTCGGCCTGCAAGGTGTCAGTGGGCTTTGTGTGCTTTAATTCACAGTTGATTCAAACAGCGTACAGAGTGTCAACAATTGCGGCTACTCTCTGGCCTCAGCACGCTAGTCTCGATGAGTTATGTCAGAATAAATAGGCTATGACAGTGCAATTCATTTAGTAAATCAAAGCTAACTTTGTCTTCCTCTGAAATACAGACGTTGAGCTCAAGCTGTCACTCATTCAGTGATCAATATGTTTCCCTTAAAGGTGACTGCACCTGCCTGTTAAGTGGCTAATTAGATACATATTGAGAGTGCAACTAAATCTCTCTTACACGCTCCCTGTGTGTTACTGGCCTGGCCTCATGTTCATCAAATAAGACGGACAGTATTGAGATAAAGAGTGCATTTCCCCATCATCCGTCAGTTCAGTGATTCAGCCCCTCAGCATGCTTCAGCCACTTGGGCATTCTCCAGCTGAGCTTTAATCACAAAATGGAAATGTTAATATTGATTTATGTGTCTTCTTAAAGACTTTCTGTAGCCTTTATGAATTAAATTATGAATGGCCAGGCAATTAGCAGCTTGGGCTGATAAAAAGGGTTAAGCCACAATTTTTCCCCCCATTTTGGTTCCCACAGGACTTATTTAAGCAATGAAAAATGATAGATTTAAACTAGTTTAGTGCACGGTGCAGGTCTCAGACAACAGGGTGGGTGTTACAGTTCCACTGTAAAATGTTTTTATGAAGCCATAAGTCTGACTGGGACAGGAGGCAATATTTCTTTTGAAGGAGGCGATCTACGTCAAAAGGGCCTTTCAAAGTTAATGAACAGTTGAATAACAAAACAATTTGGACCTGACCTCGACATGTGAACTGAAGAAAACACACTTTTGCTTCTGGATCATGTTAATTTTGGCTTAATACTAACATATGGGAACCAGATTTTTAATATTACACTGCTTTAGCTTTAGTATCTAACTTAAGCTTTGCTATAAGATAATTTACTGAATTGGGAATGAGGACCTGAGAACAGAGGGTTCAGTCAAAGGAAATTTGATGAAATCAGCATGGGAATATGTGCATGCATGCAGCCTCCAGTGCATACATTATTTCATCTTTTATTCACGGGCCTGACTCAGCAAGGTCTGTGTTCTGTGTTTTGTCTGTGCTCATCAGAAAGACGACCACACACGCACACACACATCTCCCCCGCTATTTCAGCGGCACATAGAACATTTACAATCCCATCAAGATTCCCACAGGACTCCAGTAAACAAACAGACAGCGACTGCTCGCTCAAGCATATGCCTTTAAATCACATCCCTACATCCTTCATAAATCACTGATGTAGAAACATAAACGTACAGTCAAGACGGCACCTATGCACTGACTGATGCACTCAAAGCATGTGTGTGCATGCATGGAAGTGTGTGAATGCCAGCCTCTAATAAACTGCATGTGTACCCGTGCGGGGGCATAAATCTCTGCTTCCTCTTTTTGCAGGTGGAAGGATTTGCATTACAGAGGCTGTTCCCCCAGGAGAGGCTCAGGTCAGCCCCATGGGCAGGTTTCCACCATTAGCTTATAAAACGCTTGCTTTGTCAGTGAAATTCACAGAGGGCTCTGGTTCCCCAAGTGGAAGGAATGTGGGGGTCTGTGGGGACCACGGAGGTTTAGGGGAACAAGAGATCGGCCTCGCCTGACACACTCTGGTGGGCTTTTCTCTATGAGGCAAAGCACAGAGCCATTAAGAATGGGCCATCATGCTTATAGCCATCCTGGAAACCTGGCTTAGAGCAAAGTAAACAGGAGGATAACATACAGGAGATGCTGGGTGTCCTCTGGGGTAACAGGCTGCAGGCTCCATGAGTGACAGGAAACCATCTTCTTCGACACCATAGCTGAGGCTCACTGAGGCTTAGCGAGCACTACACAATATTTACTGTTTTAAAGCTCTCCGTCCTGCTCTCCTAAATGATATATGATGTGATAATAACCAAAGATATTGTAGTAATAATATGTTGTCACTATGTTGAGCAGCAGTTATGCCTTTGGCAAAGGTATATCATGATGTATGTTTTAGTAGAGTCTCTACTAAAAAGTGACTTCAGCTCTGTGACTGGACCACCCAGAATGATTGTTCACAGGCCCACTGCAGAGGCACATTTATTTCAAACCGTAAATATGTTAGTGGATATGTGCTTTACTTCTGTTTATATGTGTGTAAATCTGCTGTAGAAGAAGTATTTTAAATCCTGAAAGTAAAAGTAAAAAACAAAAAAACAAATTCAAAACAAAACGAACATCTGCAGATTTAAACATCAAGCAGATTTCTTACCGAGCAACATCAACAACAGGGAATCGTGTTTGGCTCCAAGTTTTCAGCCACCAGTCTGTTGTTAGTACAGCACTGACTCTCCTTTTATCTGTTTTGATCTCCATCAATCTCTGGAGAAAATACCTGGCACTCTAGCTGCCAAATGCTCCACTATGTTTATCAGCTTGTTGATAACTTTGTCTAACTCCATTTTGTTGCTGGGCAGGTGGCATTAAGTGTTTTTATTTGAGCATTTTTTGCTGAAAACTGCTGCCTGTGGTGCTCATTAACAAGGACAATAAAAGCAGTGAAATTAATCATTTAAAACAGAAATGAAGTGCAGAGTCAGGTGACAGTTCTCTGTGGGTTTGTAATAATTTTGCAACATTAACACCAAAATTTTTACAGTTTACCCTGCAATTATTGCAACAGAAAATAGAATAGTTACCACCATGATGCATTATCAGAATTGTATTATAGTGTCATTGCAATAAACTGATCTGCTACCTCAAAATAAACATCCTGGATTTCATTTAAAATGGTACCTGCAGAAACACACCCGAATGAATGCTGATCATTGTGCTGTTTAACACAGGGTTGTGTTTGCAAAGTATCACAAATAAATGTTTTTAGCATTTAGCATAAATTCTCCCGTCAGTTATGCATGCTTTATGACATGTGAATGTAATTTTAGTGTATTACTGATGCATGGATGTGTGAACAGCTTACTAATGCTGCAACTGATAGTTGAGGTGGAGCTCAACTATTTGCATCTTACTTTGTAATTCTGATGCAGGTTTTTGTGTGTAGAACTTGCAATGGAGTGGAGTAAAAAGCACAGTATTTCCCTACGAAATGTCGTGGATGGGAATAAAAAAAAAGCATAAAATGAAAATATTCAAGTGAATGTGCTTACAACTACTGTAAGCACATGACCTAAAAAAAAAACATTGTTAAAAAACTTTGTTAGTCTGCTGTGTAAACATGGAAGGAATCCTAGTAAAAATACACAAAGCATTTATTTCTCCTTTTTACAGTCAACAACATGGAGCAAAACTCTCTCGAAGCCACGCTTTTCTGCTGGATCCTCTTGATCAGAGCCATCGGTGCTACCCACACACACACACACAAACACACACACACCAGGCCAAACGGCTACTTGTGTTTACCTAGCCATGTGACTGAAATCTACGGTACATCCAGTGACGTCAGTCTCCACACATTCCACACATTCATCAGTCTTAGTTCTCACTGATACTGTCTCAGATGGTGCTGAGCAGGGGGGAGCAGAGATCACACTATAAAAGCAGCAATCACTCACTTGGCCTGTGTTTGCTATATTTATCCTTTCCTGATAAAATAAATAAGCACTACTTTGAGTTTACCATCTGTTTTCATAAGGAGCTGTGTGCTCATGAACAGCTATTGCCTGAAATAGTCTTCCTGTTCCACTTAAAACATGGGATCCATAAATAATTGCAAAACTGCTGTCAAGAGATGGATACAGTGAGCAAACAACTCACTACATAAATATGCATGAATACTTCAGATTTAAACTGGAGTATCTTTTGTTTGCTGCTTTGGTTTGTTGCGCCTGCAGTTTATTGTTAAATTTAGTGTATGTTTCTCGCATTATAAAGGACAAAAGAGACAATAAAGATCCTACAGTATACAGAATGTGAGATGGTGTACAGTATATAAATAAATCATGTGTTGTGAGCTGAATGGAAAAGAAAAGGATGTTACCTTTTTTTGTCAAACAGTTACAGCTACTCACCACCTACCAAACAACATATTTAATATAACAGAAAAGGATTTCTGGTTGGTTTTTGACTGTTTAATTTTCTCTCAATAGCCAAAAACATTAACTGTTCAATGCATTTATGCAGACCTTATTTGGTTGATTTAGTAGTCACACAAGGGCTTGTAATACTTAATAAGATATGACATTATGTTAGCACCATGTGCTCATAACAACCTTGCATCCTTGAAATTAAAATTTATACACAACTCATCTACAACAGTACATATGTTTGGAAGGACATGTGATGCTGACAGAGCTGTTTTTCATCAAACAAATGAGGCAAATGTTGGTTTGGCACAAAATGTTGATTTTAAGCAAGAACGTCCAAAACAATGTATTTAATTTGCTCTTATTTTCTAATGCAATGCCATATTAACTTGTAGCACCCAAAACATGGGGAAACTGTTTAAGCACTAATGTGTTAGAGGCGAGGGAAAGATTGTGGATTTGTTGTTTTTAGAAGCAAAACATGTCTGTCTTGTTTCCTGTCTTTACAAGTAATTCTCTTTTACAAAACAACGTCTCCATACTCTGCATTCTGTTGCTTAAAACCACAAAAACTCACAACAGAGAAAGTTTAAGACAACATAACTCCAACAGGGCCTCCGAGTTCTTTGCCTATCCTAAACAGTCCCCTCTGCAGCACAGCTGAGGAAACAATTAGCTAACCGTAGCCTTTCACATTCTGCTCCCAACGACATGGTCCAAAGACACCACAGAACAGCAGGTTCAACTCACTCTCATCTGAAGAAGCAGAGAAAACATGACTGAGAGCGTGATAGAGGCTGCGTTTAACCTCAGTCAGTCATTACGCTGTCCAAATCCTCATTAGTTATTCTCTTAATTGGCCAATCAGTAATGATGGCAGGATAATTAATCAAACAATGAGAGGAGAGATTAATCCTGGTTTTAATATCGTGTTCGGCAGACTTTCACATCCCTATATGTCCGATAAAGTGGATCTGTAGCCTGAAGCTAGTGTGACTTCTCATCTATTACTGCTGTAATTGCACTTTCCGTAGACCATGGAAAAGCAGAAACAAATAACGTCTGCTGCAACTCTGGATAAATGACGACCATCAGCCAGGATTGTTTTCACAATGCTGGCGAAAAAACGCCCAATTGGAAAGGATAATCCAGTATAATGGGAAGTAGTTCAATTAATGAGGGAGGTAGACTAGAAGAGAGGAATCATAAAACTGAGCCATAAACAGCTTCAACCGCTTCGTTGATAAGGCTGTACTGTGTGGTACTTGTAAATACAAAATGGCCACCCTCCTTAAAACTGTGGAAACTTGGGCAAGTGGTCATTTTTTCTTCCCCCAATCTGAAAAATCTGCATGTTTATTATCTGCATGTGGGCATTAATCTAATGGAAAACAGACCCCAAAACAAATTAGTCCTCCCCATATAACCTGATTGTTACAGCTGCACCAGCCTGAACCAAATGGATCTGGTGCAGACAACCAGTGGAGACAAAGAGGAGGGGTCTGGGTTAAAGAGAACTCACAGATTTGGCCGTCACTTTCACCGTCACACTGCAAAACCCTTAAGACAAGAAAGAAGAAGGAGGAAACTGCATCTACATCCAAAGAATTTGCTCTCATTGATTAAAGCATTATGCAACTAATTACAGCAACAATAAGCTGTCAGAAGTTGGATATTATTGGTCAAATGAAGACTGTCAGGTCCAGGGGAGACTGGTTTAGTAGAAAAGTGCAATTTAAACGTGTCACATTTTATTCCAGTGTTTTAAACACTTTAATAACAATTGTTAGATTAACTCTGATGGGTTGTAGCATTGAATTATTGCTGATGAGGGGGGATTACTTTAAAGGTACAATATGTGAGTGACTGGGAGCAGCATATTAAGTTAAATTAGGAGTAAAATTAGAAGATCACTACCACTCATTAACTGTGTATTAAGAATGACGTTACAGCAGGGAGACATTAGCTTAATTTGGCATAAAGACTGGAAAAATGTGGAGTTTTCTTGCATGATTTCAACATAGAACATGTAATTAGTAGTTTTAAGAGATTCTGGAAAACAGACAGAGCATAGCTAGCTGCTTCCCACGTTTCCATTCTTTATGCTAGGCTAAGCTAACCAGCTCCTGGCTGTAGCTTTATATTTAACAGACAGTATCAACTCTTTTGATTCAAATCTTGGCAATGAGGGCAAATAACCAATTTTTTAAAACGATTTTCCCACTTTCAAACATTTTTGCTCTCCCCTCTGCTTGACTCTGACTCTCACCTTGTCCTCCCCTTGACTGGATTCGATCCATCAGCTGAGCTGGCAGTACCAGGCTAAACTGTGGGCAACCTGTGCTGGCAAATATGGACCTTGCCTCGGGCAATAAAGCCCTCAACTGTGGCTCATTGGGTTATGGTTCGATAGTGCTCCCAAGGCCTCGGGTCACAACTCCAGTCACATGCAACAACGCACTAATGGGTACGGCTCTGCTAGTCTATATAGGCTTCAGAAAGAAGTCAAGACCAAGTCAGCCAGAAACCCAGCCGTGACTCGAGGCTGAGCTGTAAGGCAACACTTTTTTATGGCCGTCATCTGGTATGGCTGCCTTTCTGGCAAACTGCACAGAATCACACAGACACACACACTCATGAACCACCCCGCATGTTTCCTCTGTCTGCCTCACATCTAAAGTGAAACTTTAAGCACACACACACACACACACACACACACACACATGCACCTGTGTCAGACAGTCTGTTTTCCACTGGGGTCTAATTGAGTGGAAAATGAAGACGGACGCCTGTGTGAGCCGAGCCATGTTGATTAACAAGAGACACAGAGTCTATTACAGTGGTCCTCTTCTCGACCCGAACACATCACCCGGATGAGCAGTCTGTCTTTATTGTTAGCCACCAATCACACCCCTGACGGGATGAGTGACAGAGCATCCACATCACAGAGAGGCGGCGGTACATCACCGCTGATTTTGAGACAGCGATACTCCTTTTTCGTCAGCAGCGATACACCACTTATAATAGGGGAGGGAAATGGATTGGAAATGGGCAGAGTAATGCTTTCAGTCCCGGACTCTCTGAGCAATGACAACAGACATAACACAGAGCCATTAACGGCTTCACTGTGTGAGTGTTTGGCTAGCCAGACATCCTGGTCACTGCTAGCTAGAGATTGAGGCTGGCCTGATTATTGGCATTTTGATGGTTTTTAGGTTTGGAAAAAGTCCGACTCTAAAGAACTCTGATAGATTTTGGCTATTGTGCTTAAAAAGCGTCTGCGGTTCTTTGGCTTAAGCACATGCACTGGGTTTTTTGGAGTGGTAAGTTCAATTTTATCCAACTTAATGTGAAACTAATTATGAATGAATTAACAATAGTGTATTTACACTCCAGCAACCATAAAATTAGACAATACTCTTTTTTTCAATTGAGTAATAAACCAAACCTGAACTTGCTTTATTGTCCTCTGGCACCTTGTGGACGGCTGGAGGGGCATTAATCTTACAGAGGCATGGATACACAAGCGAGTGTGTTTCCTTTTCACCCCGAGCCAGTCCTCTCACCAGAACGAGGAAAGAGAAAAGAAAAAGGCAAAACTGTAAAAGAGGAAGAGGCAGTAGAAAAGAGAGGGGTCGGCCGTTCAGTGGAATTCAACAGTGCATGAAAGGCAGGGAGAAAAAAATGAATACATCTGGCGTGGAAATAAGAGAGGTGGTTTTTCGGGCATTACAGAGTTTGGAAAAGAGAAGAAAGACGAGGGGAAGGAAGAGGACAGGGAGTAAAATGGGGACTAATCATGAAAGAGACAGAGCTGGGAGGCAAGAGGAGATAGAGGATGACTAAAATAGGGACAGTGAAGTAAGAGAGGGAGCGGCTCCAAGCGAGACGGAGAGATGGGGGATGAAATGAAAAAAAAAGTGGAAGGTAAAATAGAGCAAAATGTGGGGCTCTAATCATTGGAACACATTGTCAAACTATAGATTAGGGGGAGGTGATTTTAGCTCGAGGAGTAATGTCTCCATCCGGAGCCGGAGCTTTGAGCGCACACAGGACGAAATGTGGGGGAAAGAGAGAGAGAAAAAAAAAAAAAACGAACGCACCTCCACAGAGTGGGGAGCACTGTGTTACCATGGAAACAGCTCTGACGTCAAGGCAGGCATTATGTGATTACTCATAGAGTCTGTTGAGGAGCGGGCCAATAAAACAGGGACCATTACTCACACACACACACACACACACAGGGAGATGGCCTGAGCTCATGTTACACACATGCTTGCATATGCACGTGCACTCAAACACACCACACACACTCACATATACATATACACTAAACACACAAACAAAAGCATATGGAAACACACTTCTTTATACGTGAAAGCACTGACTCACTCTAGCAGCACCACTTTGGCCAAAAGTGCATGGACATTTTTTACAATCCAGACTCTGGAATGCAAAAAAAGTGCACATTTCAATGTTTGCTTGATAACCTCGGTGCTGAGGAATGAGGCAATAACCTAAACACTCATTCAGCAATAAAACCTCCACATGAGTGTCCCCTCCAGGACTACAGACCACAAGAGTGACTCTCCATCCCGACGATGAGAAGCGTAAACACTACCTCATCAGCACGGCCACAACCAGGATATCGCTGCACAATCTACGTATTCTGCATTCCACACTCTGACCCACGTCTGACAAAGTACATCAAACATGCACGCTGACATGCACTCTATTGTGCGTCACAAAACACACACACACACACACACTCACACTCACAAACACACATGCATGCACACTTCCCCTCACCATCTCCCACACATTCTCCACTGGGAGTTAAAACACTGTTAGGGCTGATAAGGATCCAGGCAAACAGTGTGGATAAACAGTCACTCTGGTAATTAAGAACCACTGGCCTATCAGAGAAGAGTATGTCGAGACAAACATGTGATCCAGACTCCATTACTGGGGCCGCACACATTCCCAACACAAAGACCATTAGGTGAGTCCAGACATACGGTGAGAGTCACCAGAACTAAAAAAGTTGAGACTTGCTTTGGGAGTTTTAGCTTTCATCCAAAGCTTCTGTGGTGTATCTCTGGTGTCAATAAAAACAATATTTTCTGATACACAGTGCACAAAATTAAAACAAACAGCTCCACATGTACGATTGACTACTGAAGGTGACGTAGGAATCTTTTAACGTGACATGTGTCACATTTCTGCTAAAATACTGTCTTTTTGTCATTAAGTCTACACTTACATGTTACAATGTGTATAAATGTTCCATGATGGGCTCATTCAGACATGACAGGACTGTTACAGAAAGAGCTGCAATG
>JAPZDZ010000023.1:17480581-17490763 GCA_029783805.1 Acanthurus tennentii | reverse complement strand
AACAAAATGTGTATTTAACTCTGAACAAATCTCTGCTGTGGTCTTTGTGTTGATGTGATCCCTTAAATACAGACTTTAATGTTGTTTAAAATTTTTCAAAAATATTACACAGTCTAAATCACTATGATTGTTCTCATTACTTTTACATAAAAATGAAAACCATCATATTAACATAGAAAATGGATATCTGAAAATGGCTGAAGGTCTCATTGTTTACAATTACCTCATTTTTTTAAAGCAGCAAAAAAGTTCTGTCATATTTTTAGCCATAAATTTAATGTCTCATCACAGAAAAGCAACGCTCACCATGGCTGACAGTAAATGAGGGCTACATACAAAGAGCACAGCTCACAATATTTTTCAGTTATGGCCACTGTGGTGAAATATGAGAAGAATTTGCAAATAAGCTGTTAATTTTTCATCATGTTCCCTTCAAGCAAGTAAAAAGATCACATAAATCACACCAGTGTCACACAGCAGAGGGTTTGTGTTCTACATGGCATTTTTTAAATCAGATCTCGACCATATTTTCTCAAAGCAAATGTCACACACCATTTAGGTAAGTTTTTCATAAGAAGAAAATATTCCAATTTGTTTAAACTATACGATAAATGTTGAGCTGCGATTATTAGCAAGTGTCTGCTTAAACATCAGTTTTATGATGATGCCTCTCTTTGTAATGACACTTCCTCAAAAAACATGTCTGCTGTGAGGATGACTGATGAGCACTGATCAGAAGACACACTGAAACGACAGCTGAGCGACTTCAGCGTCTGCGGTTCGAAGTGTCTGTCTGTCCCTGCCCGTCCATTCATTCAGCCTCAGTCTATCATCTTCTGCTGTATCTGTGTTTTCAACTGTCCCCAACATGCATGACGCAAGTTCACTTATTACATTTGGCACAAGCGCTCACTGTCACTCCTCTGCAACAAACGTGACTGAGCTCTGGCCAAAACCTGATATACTATACTCTGCACCGTCGCTAATTTGGTTAGAATGATACGATATCTGAGTTGATTTGATTAGAGGCTACGAGCCCAATAGCTCTCCCTCCCTCTGTCCGTCTGTCCCTTGCAAAGTGTGCAAACGTGTCTTCTTTGTGCGCCTATTGGCAAGCACACATGTATACATTCATGCAAGCCTGAGTGCGTGTGTGTGTGCTGAAGCAAGCTGCCGTCCACCTGGCAGGCCAGTCAACTTAATGAGTCTCGTATTCATGCATCATGCGCAGCCACATCCGCTGCCTGAGGCTCTGACCAGGTGCTCTGACACAACACGTATTCAAACAACGTGAGCAGGCTCTTCCCAGAGGGCCGAATCTCTCGTAATATCACCGAGACCAACAACGTACCACCCAGAAGGAACAGTTTTCTGTAAAACCTGGTTCTCATAACCTTATCTGACAATAAGTGACCTTTTCAATTGTTGGAGGCTCACCAAACATGATCAGAAACAGGGCGATTGAGTTACGTTGCAAATGTTATTTGTTAGCTGACCAACTCCTGAGAAGTGTAATCACATTGCATTTAATCAGATTGCTTTTAAATGCATCTATGGATGTAGCATATTAAGTTAAATGGGCCGTTTACTCCAATTTCATGGTGGTAAAATGATTTGAAGAACTTTAACTATCACTTTAGGTGACTTAACTACATGTCTGGAGCTTTGAATCAGATTTTTCAGATGATGTAATGTGAGAATAGTCTCACTTTTAGTGAATGAAAAAAAAAATGCATTAAATGTCCAATATTATTACACATTGCCTATTATGGGTTAATCAAGAGAAATAAACATCTGAACTACATCCGTCACTGATGTTATAATGATCATATTATTATCATGACAGCAGTGTAACACAGAGCCAAACATCTGCTCGGTTTAATTCTGCTACATCACTGTGATCAACTCATTTTCTCTTAAGACATTTTCTCATCAAAACAGCAACAACACTCACTCAGATCACCTCAACAAAACTGAGCCAGAGTGACAAAAAAGCTTCCTGTGCAGTAAGATTAATGAAACACATGACAAAATACACATAAAGCATATAGGAGCTCTAACATATGACAAGCTTTGGATAATATTTTCCCCAGCTGCTGGAAACAGGGCTGGTGTAATTTTTTAGTTGGCTTTTTTTTTGAGAAGAACAAAATTGAATAAAATACAATGCAATTGAGTCTTTTTATGATTTTTAACAGAAATGAATGTTTTAACAAAATACTACTTTAGCTATTATTACAAAAGTGCAGCTAGACTTACTACTACTACTTATAACACTAGTGAAAGAGAGCACTTTGAGTTTCTCTCTTAAAGACACTTAGACATGCAGACAGAGAGGATTAATTAATAATTACTCAACTTTCTGAGCATCAAGCTGCCCTAAATTGTTAATATATTGTCTATAAAAAATTTAGTGGATTAAACAATTTTTTTTACCTTAAAAGCTAATGTTTCTTATAAAGACAAGTTCATCTTGTTGCAAGGATCCAGCTGATAAAGGTCATGGTGGAGAAAAGATTAGAAAAGAAAAAATGTAGCAAGACTTGACCAAACTCTGAATCAGCCAGCACTTCTCATAGTTTCAAAACAAATCTAAAAGAGCAAAAAGCATTTTTCTATTTCTTCTATGTTTGTCTATATTTAAATATTCAAGTTTTCTTGTGAGCAGATTTATAAAAAAATTAAAACTAAAATGGATAATCTCATAAATAGGGTGCAATACAGTCATGTTTTATCCGTTACACATTTTACAAGAATGTCTCGTTGCACACAGAGAAGTTCAAAGATATGGGGGCAGAACAGTTGGCCAAGTAGGAAGTATCCCAGCCTGGTCTGGACCGGGTCCATACGTGGTCCAGTCGACTCAGACCTAGCAACACAAATACACTAATGAATCACAGCTGCCTCTGTCTGACTTAGCTTCCCAAGAACCTTTGCAGAACACTCCCTCACTCTCCCACTCCTCTCCATTCTTCCTCCACTGCTCCTCTTCTCTTGCAAAAGTCAAGGACGCAGACCTTCACTCCAGAGGGACATTTAAGCAATCATTACAACGGGGTGGACTTTCCCTGCAATAATAACTGTGTATCTGCTACTGATGAGAGGCCTCTCAGAGTTCACTCTCTCCCTCCCCCTTGTACTCATGATTCAAAGACTTCCTTGGAACAAATGTCAGACTTTTCAGGGGCTAATGAGTCAAAAAGTGAACCAGGAGGGAATAAAATTTGTCATGGGTGAAACGTGTGAGAGGGCGAGGGTTTATTTGCAGCCCACTAACTCGCTTTCTGATCCGACCTGCAGACCGACCCTGCGGATATGAACGACTTGGCCGGAGCAATGCTACAGGGGCAGCGTTGAAGGTCACTACAGAGCTTTGAAGAGAGAGAGAGTGTGTGTGTGTGTGTGTGTGTGTCCAACATGCATCATCTCCTCTAATGTTTTATCTCAAATGTGACCTCTGGTTCCAGTTCCTTTCCAGCAGCTGACCACCATATGTAAAAGGGCCGCACAGGTCCATTGAATCCCTTTCTAATGGGCTGCACAGATGCCACTTTCCTGGAACAATCCCCCTCTATGTGTGTGTGTGAATGTGTGTGTGTGTGTCCCTGTCTTTCTCCGTGCAAACAGACTCTAACGTTCCACACGTTTCCCTTTATATGTTTCACCACTGTCTGGAAACAATGAAAGGTGCTGGGTGAGAAGTGAGGAGGGGAGAAAAAGTGGAGGAATTGTGGAAAATGGCACGGTGGGAGAAAGGGATACACATAGGAGGGAAAGTTATGCTGCTATTTGGACAAGCGTTGTTGAGGGTAAGTAAAAAGGGAAGTACGTAAACTAACAGCGGGTCAGACGTGAGGGGAGGAGGAGGGCAGATTATTGACTTAATGGCAGAATCGAGGCTGTCAAGGGCTTCAGAGACACTGTTTGTGTAGTTTGGACTTGGCCTGGTCGAGCGCGCAGCCTGATGATGGAAATCTTACACTCACTCAAAACATGCCTACTGACCTTTTCATCTGAGGGCCCCTGAATCAATCTTAACATTCTGCCAACATGGAAATGAATGAGTGCTTATTACATCTGTGGCAACAACGCAGGCTCCCGCCCCCTTCTTTTTTTTTTTTTTTTTTAATGCAGGTGTGTGTTTGCATGCGCATGTGTGTCTCGTGAATGTTGTCCGTTTGGACTTCCCTCAACATCCAAGTGCATTCCTGCCATCAAGCAACAATATCAGCACACATGAAATGAAGCAGGAATAATCTTTATGAGCGTGTAATCTTGTCTGGTCTGCTCTCGGCAACAGAGTGTACAACGAGGAGGCGAGGAGCTCGGCGTGACGAGAAACGTAAAGGCCTCAGTCACAGCAAATTGAGTTGGTTCTTGAAGGTGACCAATCTTCATTACCACTGACATTTCAGAAATAATGAGCTCATCATAGACAGTGTGGGCAGCTCCTTACTGGAAGAGCCACCATTTTGTTTTCTGGACTTTGTCTGAATTTTAAACACAGACAAAAAAAGAAGGGGGCCCAACCAAAACATCTGCTTCAAACGATGCAGCCTCCGACTCGTCCCCGGGGAAAAAACAACAAATGAAGAGGACGTGGCTGCCAAAACGGAGCTAGATTAAAAACTAAACAATATCAACATATAAACAGAACACAGCCAAGCTTATGATTTAGATCAGTAGGTCTTCATGTTTCTCTCTTTTTTTTTTTTTTTTTTATAAATTTGGACTATTTTGCAGATTTTTTTCTTATAAGTTAGGAGAGTGACTGCCAGCTGCGGCTTGGCAAGAAGTACAACAATGAAGTTTTTAAGAAAAGCAGAAATGCTCTGACCCCATTAGGGTCTGAGAAACATATATGTAACGTAGATGAGTTCCAAAAACTATCAACTGTCAAAAGTGCTTGAATGATCGCAGAGACAGATTCAAGAAAAAAAAAGGAAATAAATGAGGTGAAATGTGTTTACATGCAGAACATGTCAAACCTGTCATGTTCATATACAAAACACATGAACTCTCAGATTGCATGCCTGATTGTTCCGCCTGCTCGCTCCGGAAAAGACTTGCCGCAAGCATTGTGAACATACTGAATCCATGATTTGATTTAATCAACTGAAATTTTTGAAATGCTTTTTTTCATAACTTTAAATTATGCAGAGGATCAGTTACACCGCAATTATGCTGTGTGTATCGGGTTTATTGGTTGAAATCAGATCAGATCAGATGAAACCTTATCATCAGATTCACATGGCGGCACAAGAGACACCAATAAAGGGGCAAAAGCAGAAACAATATGTAATTGTACAAATGAAATCACCATTTAAGTTGACTTATAAAACTTATATTATGTACTGGAACCCTTTTAGCTCTGTTTTGGTCTCCACTACCTCCTGAGCAAATAACTGTCTCTTAAGCTTTAGTCACTAACTTTTGCTGCCATTTAGAGGTGAGCAGGTTGCAACAATTTTGTTTCAGGAGGCTTTCTGGCTGAAAACAGTTAAGCAGTGGGCCATAAAACCAACGCAGTGAGTTGAAAGATGCTAAAATACTTTGCAAAAATGAACTACAGAGTCACGTGATAATTCTCTGGGGTTTCGTAACTACAGTAAGCGCGCTGACACACATTTGATTCCTTTTTGCTTATAATAAGACAACAGAAAAGCAGCAATGGAAACAACCCAGAAAACTTTGGTTTGAATTCTGTGGTACTCTGATGGGAATCAGCCTGGAGCTGTGCGATCTACCCAATCTCTTGGAACGAGCACTACAACAGGCACATTTACAGTTTCAATGAAAGGTGCAGAGAGATAAAGAGAGCCTATCGCACAGTAATACGTCTAACGAACTGACAGACCAGAAAGAAAGGCTTTATGTAACGTCTGAAAGCACCAGAGTGATGGCAGAGAGGAGGAGGAGGAGGAGGAGATTGCCCCTGGCTGATGAGCAGGATGGAGCCAGCAGAGAACTAAACTAGTGGTTCTCTTGGGCCCAGCATCATTTCTTCTTCCTTACATCCACCTTACATAACAGGAGGAAGGTAGCTTAAAGGCGAACTGCAGAAGCTGCTTCAGGTTCCTTTCTACCTCTTTCCAGAACTGTTAAGAGAAAACCTATCAGATATAACAAGAACGACCCTGTAACACCGTCCCTTTTGTCGTGCTGTACCTCTTTCTACAAGCACAGAATCTGATGATCACATCAGTTAAACTTGTGCACACCCACAAACCCAAACATAACCCGGCTAAAGTTCCTGTGCCGTTGATTATCTTTCTGTGTGTATTTTAGTGGGAAATAAAGGCAGACTAGAAAGTGTTCATACAGGGTAGGTGTGTGCATGTCTGTGTGTGAGTGTGTGTGCGTGTGTGTGTGTGTGTGCGCGCATGCAGGCTCATCTGTGCAACATCTGCTCAACCAGCCCAAGGCTCCTCGCCTCTTGAGAAGTGGGTCACGTTTCCCGATGACGTCAAAAGTCCTTCTGCCTCTCCAGTTTGTGGCGCTTCGCCAAACTCACCACATGCCGTTCCTCATCCTTACAATGGAAACGCTCTCTCCAAAACCCTCGATGATTCACCTGCCAAACCTCTCACAATTCTCAAACCTCTGCGCCAAAGCAAAGTCCGACCGTGACAGCAAGACACAAGGAGAAGGGCTGATTATTGATGATCAAAAAGGTCAACCCACATTCTCACATTACATCAAAAAATTAGACCCATAAGAGAGAGGTAAAAGGGAAGGTGCAGAATGACAGGCAGAAAAACGCATGCTGGTAGCAGTGCTCTATTAAAGAAAGGATCTGCTATGTGGTCTCAGAGCCTTCATCTTGATCCAGGATCTGAGGCTGTTAAACTGCCTCCAGCCTGAAGATCTGACATTAAAGTCTTTCCACTGTCAATGGGGAGGACAGATCAGAGAAAAAACAAAACTGAGAGGAGAGAGACCAAGTTAGGTGTCTGCTTCAGTGGGTATAGAGATTTCATTTAAGCTGTCAGGAGACAACGAAGGGATCAGTGAGCCTATGGAACAGCAGTTAATGGAAAACATTATAGAGGGAGAAACCTGAGGCACATAATTATTAAAATAAAGGCTCAGCGTGCCTATTCTGACCTCAGTCACATAGTTGCGGGTCCCTTTTTCAATTTTTATCCACTCTTTACACAGACTGTGCGGACATGTGTTATCTGGGCGGACCAAGGACCGCAGACGGGGATTTATTTGAAGTTTTCTGACACAATGCCGTGTGCTTATCAATGACACTCACATGTTGTCATGGCTCGTCTTTTCTCACTTCTTGCTTTCCAGGCAAAAACGTGACCTGAACCAGCGTCAGTGGATCAGAGTTGACATGCGCTCCATAAAGCAATTAACTGGTGGGCTTGGATATCTTGGGCATGAAGGGGTGCCAACCACTATCTGCACTACACAGGACTTGTCTGACTGGACACACACACACACACACACACACACATGCACACAGAAGAACCTGCTGTTCTTGGCCATCAATTGTAGTCAAGTATAAACGAATGTCACCTGCACAAGAACAAACCAGACATCCTTTAGTATCTGCAGTCAATGCAGAGCATGACGGTAACAAATCAATGAGGCCTCGCGTTGCCAGTCTGCTGGACTCTGTGTGGAAAAGATATACTCAGGTGGGGAACTACTTGATTATATTCCATATAGACAAAAGGCAGAGAGCCTGAGCAGGGATAAAACAAAAACAAAAACAGATAAGGGACAAGACGTAGACCCTGAATCATCTTATCAATTCTCCATCATATAAGCAGAGACTTTCACTCTGAATAATACAGTGTACCATTACAGTTAATTTGAAAATAAAATCAAATATTTATAACAGTTGGCACAATTAAAGGATTCTTATTATTTTAAGTGTCCCATAGTAATAAATGATAAAAACACGAAAGAAACAAACTTACACACACTTGCCACACACACACACACACACACACACACACGGATCTCTACAAGGAATGGTGTAAACAAATAGAGATAAATAGGAAACACCAAAATCACAGAGCGAAGGTGTTTTTTAAAAAAAAAACATAAAAAATCCCCAGCAGACTTCTTTTTAATTTTTCACCTCTTTCCCCATTTATTGCTATTTTTAATCAACAAAAATAACTCGTTTCCTTGAACCTTGACCATTAGCGGTTTCTGTTTGCAGAAGTGTGACCAAAGTGTAATAAAAATGGCTCCACACTTCGAAACTGAGCATCTTAACTAGCTTTTCAACCGTGGCATTTCTTCATATATGGTGCATCTATAAAAAATCTAAATAAAACTGACACTGTAAACCAACATGCAAATTCAGTGCAGCACCACAGCTATACATTGCGTTTTTAATATCTGACTAATTGAAAGTGACTGCACAAAAACAGACCTTAACCAAAACTCCTAAGACATTTCGCCCCTGCATGGGGTGAAATAACCTGACTGACAGACAGATGTACAGACATATTTTTTTTCTCCGACATATTTAGAGAGTAAAACATAGCATTGAGCAGGGAACAGCAGAAGCCTTGTTGGCTGCAGGGACAGACAGGCTCATGGCGAGCCAGTGAGGCAGCGGCCTGGACGGACGGGGAGGGCTCACCAGGCAGAGGTTACAATAACACATTTCCTCGTACCACAACATCAAGCTAGACAGACATGCAGCCTGCTGACAGAGGGAAATATTCTACTTTTTAATCCACTGGAATTTATTGACAGCCAGGAGTTAATTTGCAGATTGAGATTCAAAACATTGGATCAGTTTTTTGAAAAATTAAATCACTGTCACAGGTTAAACTGCTTTTGGGTGATTAATAATTTGTAAAGACTAAGTAAACTTTAACATTATAGAAATTAATATTCTTTTAAAAGTTTCAAAATGTAAACTAATGATCCTCAAATATAATACGGTGTACAGCTCTGACATAATTTTTATAAACTATTGGTGCAATTTGCTATTAAAACTATTGCACTTATTCTAGTTTTTGAGAGTTTTAACATTGTTTTAGTGCTACCGTGACCTACGTAGAGGATCTGAACTCCTCTTCTACCACTGGTATTTTGGAAGTAATGTGCAACCAGCCCTGTGGTGAAATGCAGAGGTTGTAAAGTTGAGCAGAAAATGTTTGCTGTATGAACAATTTGAATCAAATAAAATGTATGAAATAGCCCGTCCAAATGCAGCCAGGCAGTGGATTACTAAATACAACCATCCATCATTGAGAACAGCCTTCCTTGTCATGCTCCTGAAATATATAATCAATTAATAGCTGACCATGTTTGGATTTATTGGACAGCCCCAGTCAGAGGGGTTCAAAATGTTCCTGCTTGTTAAATGAATCATGGCAGCAGCAGCAGCGACTGTGGCCTGCTCTGTTTCTAGTGGAGACACAATGCCCAGACTGGACCTGAGGGATTAGCTGCACTTCCTCTTTGAACCCCGAACGGCAATCGAAGGCCATGAGATCAATTTTTGGGACGTTGCTGTCCCAAATGTGCATGTGCACGCTCCGAAAGGGGAAATTAACAGCAGTTGTTTCTTCCACTTGTTTTTCACACATTCTACTGACTGAAGCTATTTACGTTAGGATTGCCTCCCCCTCCCCTCTCTCTCTCTCTCTCTCTCTCTCTCTCTCTCTCTTTGCTTCTACCTCCCTCTCACAAACATGCACACATACACACTCCTGCAACACACTTCCCGGGGCGATGTGAGAGTGTCTATTCATTCGGCAGAGGCCAGCTGCACACCTGGTGACAGCCCAGGATGGTGGTGTTGGCTCAGGTCAGGGTGTGCGTGGAGAGGAGGGCTGGGAGGGAGGGGAGGGATGGGGAGTGGGCCCACAGGCCTGTCCTTCAGGGTCTGCTCAACCTGCACATTCCAGTTCATTTAGCGCCGGGGCAAGCGCAGGAATGTCCCCGCATGTAAGGGATCACTGTCTTGACGGTGGGCTCCTCGTGTGATTGAAAAGGCCCTTCAGGGGGATAAATACAGATGAAAGTAAAGCGTGTTGTGTTCAATTCCCCAAAGTGATGTTGTACCGGATACGTACTGGCACTTATTAATCTGTCCATCCTTTAAAGAGCTATAGCATCGCTTCAGCATCACACATACACACACACCAGTGCTTGTTTTCGCACATAAATCTTGGATTATAACTTTAGTCCTTTTTT
>JAPZDZ010000023.1:17459265-17478851 GCA_029783805.1 Acanthurus tennentii | reverse complement strand
CTTCAGGTTTGCTCACTCTTTGATTTTACCCAGTTTTGATTATCTGACTTAACTGTTGGCTTTTTTTAACAACCCCTATGATTGCCAACTGTTTATTTCTTGCTGCATTGTACTTTCTTGCAGTGACGTCATTGTCTTATGAAATCTTTTCATACAATTTAATTCAAAACAAATTGAAATAACTGCCAAAACTACAAAAAAAATAAAACAGGTTATAAAAAACCATAATGTTTCATTACAACATATGGAGGCTGGTCACAGAAACACACTGAAAAAAAAAAGAAGGCCAAGAAGCTTTTGTTGACGTTGCCGCAGACCAAACCCAGTTTCATGTGGCGTCATGCTGGGTAGCCAACATGGCTGAAGTAACACAAAATAACAAATACAAATCTGAAGCACAAGCGCGCTTATAGTTTCTACACTGCACCAGTCGAATGCAAGACTCCTGCACTGTTCAGGGGGGGTAAGAGTAAGCCTGCTGTTTTGCCTGGCTACTAAACAAAACCTCGAATGACCTACTTTCATTTCTACCCCAATTCCTCCACCCCTCGCCTCCTCACACATGCACAGTGCAGCTAATACACTGGGACTGAATGGGGATTGAAAGTGTGAAGCAGATCACCCAAACGCAAGACACACAGCCACATGCTAATAGGAGCTTCCTCTCCGAATGCAGGGAGGCTTTCAATGAGAGCATCTTTAGCCCAGAGGCCAGTCCAGGCAAAAGAAAAAAAAAAGTAAAAAAACATCATATCCCACGAGGCTATGTGTTTAGAATACAAACAAGCTGTTTGGGATGAGAGTGCACAGTGGCCCAGTGCTAAATCACTGCCCTACAGGCTATCAACAACCTCCTCCATCCAAAACACAATTCAATTATGGACGGTGCAGCAAAAATAGAGTAACAGGAAACATTTACAACAGCAACAGTAATTGTGTTTGGATCCCATTCCACAGGAAGTCATTACCATAGATTTCATGAATATCTTTATCATCCAAGTTAAGAAAGAATTTCCTCCTCTGGTTGGGATAATATTTGTGTTGGTGTCAGTGAGAGGACAGAGAGCAGAGCGCTGTGAGGAGGGGTGGAGTTACTGACACAAAATAAGGGAGTGGCTTCCAACACCTCGTAAAGAGACTCATCTAAAAAGCAGAAGAACTCTTGCTCATGCCCGCTCCCCTCTGCCGGCTAACCAGCTCTGCTAAAAAATCCGCACCTCAGGTAGGTTTAGCTGAAAACGCTCAATGTGTGCTGGCAACATGGCCGCCTGCATTTTTGTGCTTGAGAGGAGAGAAAGTTCTGTGACAGAGCTGATGTCTGCAGCAGGATAGCCTTGGACTCAAATTTCCTTACACGCCGTGAAAAGCGATCCACACCACAAGTCCACACCTCTTCCTCCAGTTCAATATCTCCAGCTGAAACACAGAAGACTGGCCTGTCATTTCGTATTAACCCAAGTAGAGAAACTATCCCGTGGAGGCCCCCGCTAACTGATATCAGATCAGCAGATAATGACTTTCCTTTATTACGCTGATGATGGGAAGAACGACCCCGCCGTTGCGAAATGCATATACTTAGTGAGCTGATAGATGCTGGCAGCCAATTTGGGATCAAAAAAGGAGGGAAAATGGCTGTTTATTAAAACCACAATTGAGCAGACTGAAGCATTGCCTCGGAGCATGGCTTTGGCAGAGTGGCAGAGGGCAACATGGCAGCATCGAGGCTTGTGAGGAAGAAGAGACAGAGGGATTCCTCTTTGCTCTATTTATTTTCTGAATAAACAATTTTTGCACAGCGACTATCAATCTGAAGGGCCTTTATATAAGGCTCTAAGGTCTGTGGGAGAAGCGTCCTGAGAAAAACAAAACTGCAATCCATCATCCAAACTCACGCTATTCCTCAAACACTTCAGACGCATAGCACTAACGCAAACATCGTCACAACAACAAAGTGCAGAGCTACCCCTTGTCATAGTGCTCTTACTGCTTCTTTAAAACATCATAACTCTGTTGAACACAGCAAAAGGGCAGAACTGTTTAAACGTCATCAAGCCTCTTTAAGCCTAACTGAGAGGCTTCAGCCATGTTGCTCTTACGCAGTTAGCCTATAATTTCTCCTCCAGACAGAGTCAGTTAGACACTTTATGCTGTCTGGCATCTCCACTGTTTTCGTCACCATGTGGTGGTTGCATTGTAGCTCTAAAACGTGCATCTGACCCCCCTTAGGGAGGCCAGAGCCCTGTGTGAGCGAGGTGATGACTAGCGTGGGTCAGCATGGTCTTGTTTACACATTACAGACCACACAGACAAGACACGGTTAAGACAGCATATGTACGCCATGTGTGTCTCAATTACAGGCAGCCCATGACTGGTCAACTGCTTAGCACAGCCGCCAGAGTCGCGAGTGAATAGTGGAAGACTGAGGTAATTACAGAAAACATATTATGCTCTTAACTTTCACATACTATGCAGACCGCGTGAGCACTACTGTCTTTTTATGTCCCACAACAAAAAAACATGTAATAGAGATCATCTCTCAGCAGAGGGCTCCAGTCTGGCTGAGGTGACAGAGAGCAGAGGAGAGTCAGAGATGTTGTAAAAGTTTGCATTTTTGCATGTTGCTTTGTTGGTCTGCTAGTCTCATCCTACTCAGCTTTTATTGGGACATTGCTGCAAGAGAAAATAAATCTAAAGCAGACACAAACCTGTTAATTGCTTCAGTTGCATCAATGAGAGCTGTTTACAATCACTGTCTTGCTTTTGGAGAATGTTTTTTATTGTTGTCTAAGTAATTCCATTTAAAATCTCTTGGAGTAATTGAGTCTGGATGTAATCGTAATGGTACTCATCCTCTTTTGTTTTTTACACATTTGGTGTCTTTGAAAGAGGACACTGTTGCGAATGAAGAGAAGTAAATTTATAACAGCTTACTTATGCCTTTGTTTCCTCTTGTCATAATAAAATTGCCACCATGTGAAGTGACAAAAAAATTAAAATTTTGTTTTTATTTTTTTGTCACTTCATTTACTTGCATTATGTTTTTAATGTAAAGTCACAGAGTATACGATTAGATAGATATATATAACTTCATTATTCAATGTAAAAATAACACCAAAAAGACATAAACAACAAAAACAAATGATTGTTTTCTTTGCATATGTCCACACATATTAAAGCTAATATTAAGAAAAAGTACATAATTCTTTCCATCATCTTCAGTATTTCCTCTGAGAGCACAGCAGGGTGTAAACTATGTGCTATATGTGTCTTTGCAGTCATACAGTAACTATTCAGTACAAATTATACAGTCAGCTTATTTTCCACTTCATCACTCCTTCAAAAAACAAAGTTACATCATCAGTTAATTACTCCCACAAACCAAATACTGTATATCAAATTAATAATGACTGACGCTTGTACAAGCTTCAGCTGAGACATCAAACCAAAGTGTAATTCAAAATAATGTGTAAACTGTAAAATATCTAAGAGTCCTTTCATATCTGATCTGTGTGTATGCAAGAGTGTGTATGTGCTGTTTGTATGTGTGTGTGTGTGTGTGTGACCACAAAGAAAAACAAACAAGCACACTACAACGCTAACTCGCCCTAAGAGCTAAGGGCATCTTTCAAGTGGCCGGGCCGACAGTGCAGCCTCTCATCTCCCAAACTAACCGCACTCACAGGTCACAACGAGAGCTTTGATCACTGCAAAAGTCTGTTTCCCATTCACATGCTCAGCATGCTCATTGATTTTCCATAAGGACGGCTGAGGAACTGATATGAGTCCCCCCCAACCCCGACAATCAACTCCCCCCACCAGCATCCATTAAAATGCTCCTGTCTCTTTTTAACACTGGTACACATGTGTTTTAGTATCAGAGGAGGTTTAAAAGCCAGAGCTGCTACATAAGTGATGAGGAAGAGCGAGTGGCATTTCAGTCCAGTCCAGCAGCAGAAGAGAGAGACAAAAATATATTTGTTGGTTCTGAGGCAGTGGATCAGAGATCATGTGGAGAAAATGTTTGACATAAATAATTAGGGATGCGATGAATCACTGACATCATATCCTCAGCTCTCCATTTTTTATCAGCTTTGAAAGCTGTTTCCAAAATAGCATCCCCTTCACAACAAAAGCCAAACTTGTCACTTTGTTTTCAAATGACAAGAGAGAGCTACACTGGCATCTATACTGTATGTGTCTACATTAATTATGTCATCACCTCGGTCTGACAGGTGCAATCATTTCAGAGAAAAATGTGGAAAATTAGGCTTTATTTCCTTCAAAATAAAATATTATCATATTAAATATTAAATGAGGCATTATACAACTGCAATATTAACTGCAAAGTTGGAAAAACAATAAGATGTTAAAATCTCATGTTTGCCTGCCAATAGCTGCAAGTGGCTCTGCAGAATTTGACAAGATATCAGTCCAAAGATGATCAGAGCAGTAAGAACTGATCAAAAATGAAAGCACAACAAACTGTAATGTCAACACTCCAAACGGGATCCTAACAAGTAAACACACACAATAATAATAATTATTATTATAATATTAATAACAAAATAATGATAATAATAATATAAATAATAATGCTAATAATTAAAATAATATATTGCTGGTATTATTATTATGGTGACACTGTATATATGACATACAGTTTATGTTTGCATTGATTTTCTTTAATCTCAGTATATTATGCATTGCTTAATAGCACTAAAATGAGTAAAATCATACTGCAATGTTCCAACCAGAGTCACAAAAGGCCAACATTCCTCATTTCGTTGCTCCTGCTCTGCTCCTTCCTTTCTTTCCTTCGGCTTAAACACAAAACTCGTCACAGAAAGAAGAAAACAAGCCAGAAATATAAAAGTTGAATGGGACACAAACTTCTTACCTGGTCCCTCTGGATGCATGGCAGAGAGGTCCGGCGATGTGACTTACTGTTGGACTGACTGTGTGCCATGTCTGAGGCTATCACAGAACTGGACCTCCTGCGCCTTTTAAATACAGGGATCTCTTCCCTTGCTCCAGTCACGGGGGTGCAGCCCTCCTTGTGTCTCCCTTGGTTGGGAAGGAGCTTGTCAGCATACCTCGCCAGCAGGATGCCCAGCACTCCAACCAGGTACGCTACGTACGGTCTCCAAGTGGCCCGTACTTTGTGGAGCGAGAAAAGTGATATAGTCCTGACTATACTTATGAAAAGGATCACGGATATGCCCTGATTTAGCCGTGCTACCATGAGTGCGCCGGTGGCCACGCAGATGAGCACGACCACGGCTGCTGTCGTGAATGAAAACAGCTGTTCATCCGTCCCGTCCAGGAGAGACCACGCCGCTGCTTCGCCCAGGTGGCACAAGGTTAGGAGGGAGAGGGCGGTCTGGATCAGGACCCCGCAGCGGATCAAGTACACACCGACCCAAAAGAAGGCACATACGAGGGTGAACAATGGCGAAACCACACTCCAGCAAGTTTGCAACAGCTCCGCAGCGCAGCCTGAAACGAAGTGAAGGGGAGACGATGAATGCGCGAGTCTGTTGTCAGCGCTGCTGCTGCTGCTGGCTTCAGCTCTCCAGTCTGCACATTTGACCAACAGAGCGAGAAAAACCGATAGCGACCCCGCACACACCGCACTCCTGAGTCTCTGGGAACTCCATATTTTTGTGAACATTAGCCTCACCCACGACTCGTAATTTCGGTCACGGCACAGTGGGATGACACATGTTTTCACATAACCATTGCGATCCGGTGCGCTGTAGCTTTTTTCATGAGTGCTGCTTGGCGCACCGGTGCTGTCAGATTCTGCAGGCATCGCCATCACTCATGGCAGATATGAAGTATGAGGAAGTCTATAATGCATCTATACAGTGTGGTAATGGGACAGGGCATGAGTTAGTGACAAAACAAACACCATTTATTGTAGGCATTATGAGAAAGTACGGCGAATACGCACCGAAGCCTCTCCATTTACGCATGGAGATGTTCTGCCACTGAACACATTCTCTTTTGTTTTCCAGGTGCGAGCTTAGAAACTGCTGCCCGAAACAGCATGAAAGGAATCTGAATGACAGAGCAACTCAGATGTTGTACAGATCTAGGACACCGCTCCTCCGCACACACGCGTCCCGCTTTGCCCTCCTTTGTTGAGCGCCGTCTCTTTGACTTCTGTTGTCCTTCTCTTCGCTTTGTGGCTCCACGGCCCGGTCCGAGCAGCAGCAGCAGCGGTATTCACAAAACATCAGTCCCGTTCCGTGGACATTCAGCGATCAAACACGCTATCTATGTCCACTGTCTGGCCACTTTCCCGTCCCTCTGCAAATGGTAGACGCTCCCTGGCTACTTTCGAGGATAAACGCTGCTGAGGAATCTTATCAGTTTGAGTTAATGTCCGTCAGGTTATTGCTCGGCGTTTTGTAGGGGCAAATCCAGAGTGTTTGTCACCAGCTCAGCAAACAGCCATGAGTCTCAGCTCATTCACACCCCCGAGTTCCGACTTCACACAGGGAGCAAGATATTGCAGCAGCAGTAAAACCCCCAAAATCTCTCCTCAGTCAGCCCACCAGGCGTTTTCCTCACTAGTTATGAATTACGTTTACATTTTTTCGTCTCCAAATATGTTTTCAATACCCCCTTTTCTTGCAAAAATAATTTTATTATCATTTTTTTATTTAAACTGCAGCAAAACCTGTTTTTGTATAAAATGGGGTTGACCTATATTTTCCCAGTTAGCTTCTCTCTGAATGGAACAAATGTGGTGTATTTATGAGCAAATATTTCAGGCCATGTTTTATCTCAGCGGGTTCATTTGTGATGTAGTTTTTTTTTCTGTAAAATTCATGCAGGGATACCAAAAAACCAACCTGGTGCCTTTAAACTGCATTGACATGAATTCATTTTTAACTGTGTAGAAGTGCCTGACTGCTGACAAATGGCACAAATGTGGAATCTCTGCATGCAAACTGTTGTGCAGTGAAATTCCCATAATAGTCCCTCGGTTGCCCTCCAGCTTGACTCCTAATGTCCTCGCTCCACCAGGTCATTGAAATATTCATCACATTTTAAGTGTCACTGATGATGCGTTGCGTCACAGGCTTTCCATCAATGTTTCAGCATGCAGATCTTCCCATGTGCATAAGTAGTTGTTCACAGTTCAAGAGGCACACATGTGTTCCCTCAGATGTCCATGTAATGCTCTCATGGGATCTCTCTCTCTTGCATATATATACATCTACAGCCAAGCAAGCACATGCAATCTCACTCATGTTTGCTGATGCACACACAAAGAAGCTGACGTAAATACTGTGCATGTCGTCAGTCTTTTTCTTGACTCCGAAACTCCTTTTTTTTTTCTCTTTTTTACTAACACACACACATATACACTCGCAGTTTTATGCCTTATATTTCACCCTGAAGCTTTTCAACATCTGGTTTTCTCACAGCATCTAAATGAAGACAGAGTGTTCTAATAGACAATGCTATGTCATGCCATGGTCTTGTTTTCTCAGCCGCACCTCCTTCATTAATTCATGGAGATCCCGCAGCCTTGAAAAAAAAGTGAAGCAGCCTATATTGAAGAACTGTGACGCTGATGTTCTTGAAATCTTTGGCTTTTTTTTTTTTATCCCCCTTCAATCCCCCATTCTACCTGTACTCATTTCTCCAGAATAAGACAGGTCAGCAAAAGACTCTTTCCATCCATGGATGTAGACAGAGTCCTGTGTATCCCTTGTCAGTTGTGATTAGTGGGAAGCATGGGAGGAGAAGGAGCGCTAACAGGGAGTGATAGGAGCAGGAGAAGGCCAGGTCCTGTCCATCACCTCTCAGCACATGCTCACTGAGTGCCAGACAGCCCTTTCAATGCAGCGCACCACACAGGACAGCTGCTGGCTCCCAGTGTGAGTAGATTTTTGCGACAACATCTGTTTTTTTTTCTTTTTTCCACCTTATCAGCCCCCATGGGTAACTTTTCTTCGGAAGAGTTGTTTGCATTATCTGACTGGTTTATTTCGTGGGAGGCAGAAACAGAAACATTCCCTCTTTGCAAATAGAAGATAAGCACAAGACAAAAGAGAGAGGAGTTGAAATCTGCCAGGAAACAAGAATATACAAGCATTTATTTTACTTGTAGGATATCATGGTGCACCTGTGTTGTGACATTGTTGGTCCACTGTTGTATTTTTTCATCATGTTGGGGGCCAAAGGTTAACCAGAGTAACCACAGTATATCTGTGTGTGGTAATGTTATGTAAAGTGTTGCAGATGATGCTATAGGCTGGAAAACAAGAGGAAAAACTGTAGTTAATCCAGATGTGGAATATCAGAGACAAGGCATGTGTTATCAAATGTGAAAGCCAACAGCTGTTTTTGTTTCTCTGTAGCTGTCAAGAATGAAACTCATCATAACCTGCAAAAATTCCCCTAATGAGAAGCCTCTCTTTTGGGCCCAGATGTGTTTTGTGGCACATGGAAATGAATCACAATGGTCTCAAACTGTCACTACACCCACCGTCTCAGGACAAGATCATTGTGTAATTTTCTTGCAGACGTGCCTTGAGGCCTTTCTGAATTATCCGTAAGAATTTTAACAACCAGGGGAATGCACACGTAACTGTCTTACCCCTATTTGGCAATGCCATGGTCCATTGTAAGAAAGGAATCCTTTTATGAGGAGCAATTCATCAGACATCTGGTTTGGATGTTGCATGGGGGGCAGCCATCGGATGTGACCTTGCACAGGCCCCGGCTGGCCTCTGGTGCCGCATCTGACGAAATCTCATGTATACTCAGGAAGTGTGAATGTCAAAGGCTGTTTTCCAACAGTGTTGTTTACCACCAAACCCCTTCACCCTGCGGCCCCTGTATGCTCACCTCTCGTTGAATATGAAAATGAACTGATGATATACTTCACACTTGATTTACACCCTTCAAGCGAATCTGGTTGTAAAATAGCTTTCAATAATCCTACATGTAACTATACATGAGGAGCAGCTGTCTTTTCAAGGATGAAATCTTCACACAGACATTGAGAAGGGCAATTATTTTCCACAGCTTCTGATTATAGTAACGCGATTGTTTATTTATTTCATTTAGCTGAATATCACATTTAACAGGCTATGGAACTGATTTTTCCCCTGGGTGCTATCAGCTGATCGTTTTATCTCATCTCAATACTTCATTCATGGTTTGGATTATACGGCTTGTATTAAGCGGTGAACAACTCACCGCTCTTGCTTTTAGCTGAGAGCCACGGTGTTAACAGAGACAGATGATAACCATCCAGATCATATTGGTTTTTTCAGGATCACCAATGTTAGTTTTTAGTGAAGCAAATAACTGGAAGAGGTTACTTGGGGGTAACCAAGGGAACAAAAGACAGATCTACTGAATGGATCATAAAAAGGAGAACATATTGAACATATTTTTGAATAAACTGGCGTCAGAGAGGCAAAGGTACTGAGAAAAGGGGATGTGACCCTTCAAAAGAACGAGAGGTTATGCCCTCATGTCTTCCTGATCACACTTCGGCAGTGGTTGTCTTGCAACAAGACAAAAGACGGATAAAGCTACTAAATGTAAGATTATAAATACATTCTATGCATAATGCAAGATATTATGCCTAAAAAATACTATGATTTAGAGTTTTTAAGACTTGAAGAAAGAAGGAAAAAAGAGGAGCATGAGGCTAAATGGAGTGATGGAAACAAGTTTACATTGTGTTTGGCACTTGTGTGCAGAGTTAGATCCATCACAGCGTGTTTACCAGCCCTCATGGGCAACGCTCGGCTCACTGCCAAGTTTCCACTGAGGTGCTGTGGACAACCATCTCCACACACTCGCTTACACACACACACACACACACACACACACACATGCATATGCACACACAGACAAATGCCACCACCATCATATGCACCGACATGCACGTGCACACATTTCCTGACAGTCATTTATCTGCCCGTGTGTGTGTACACACAGTCGCACGAGTGCTCACAGAAACAGGGGCATTCTAGGCTGGACACCAGAGGAGTCAACAAGCCTCCTTTCTGTTCAGAAACATGGATCTGACCCGACAACGTTGACTGTGAAAAAGTCTGTGCAATCTTGTCCTGCACAGCGAGGGCAAAAAAAGGGGAGCAGGAACCTACAGTGGAGCCAACTGCATTATGTATGAGTCTAGGTCAACGATTTCAACATCCACCAAACTGTTCCCATCAATATTGAAATTTGAATCATGTACCGTCAGGGATTCATTGGCACAAGGGAGACACAGGATCTAGATGTCTGGATTGAATTCTATAAACTATAATTCTATAAAATTGCCAAGCCAAAGATGATGAAATAAACCAAATAATATCGATGCAAACTGTAGTTCTCTTGTGGTTAAACAAGAATTACAAGAATCTGTGATTTACAGCCGCAGCAATTATTCGATTAATTGATTAACAAATCCCCAACGATATAAATAGTTGATTATTAAACCAAACTTGTCAACATTTGATAATCTCACCTTTCCTTTTCACTGCTTACATTGCAGTAAACTGACAATCCTTGACATTTCACTGCTAGTTCTACAGAAAAAGTCAATTGATGACAGGTCAATTTTTAAAGTCTTCTTATATTTAAGAAACCAAACAATGACTCAAATAATAGAGAAAATGATATGCAGGTGAATCAGGAATACAGATGATTCATTGCACACAGTTCAGCACAGTCTCCTGTCGAAGAGGAAAGGCTCTGTATGCCACCCTCCTGCTGTGTTTGTTGGTAAATAACACTGCTGACTCTCCAGACATGGAAGACTGTAACATACTGTATCCACAAGAAGGGTTATAAAATGTCACACCAAAACAAGAGTCTATATACAGTACATGCACATGCAAGCTAACACTAGAAAGCACACAAACATGGCAGATTGATTTCTGAAAGCTGATGCCAATAAAAATAAGTCTGCACAAAGACTTCCTGTAGCTGTTTTGGTTTTGATAGTCAGCTTATAATGTTACCAGTTTGATGGCATGAATATTTAATGATAGCCTATATTTGTAAAAACATTATTGAACCACTAAGCAAAACAATAAATTGAATAAATAACATATTTCATGAGAAAACTTTATCATATCAATGGTCGTTAATATGATAAAGGTCAAACCGGCTGCATGTTAATCTAATCATGACACATACATGTCGTCATTAGTGGAATTTAACTGGGTTTACTCAGTTATTTGAACTTCACTTGTGTATTTCCATTACATACTTTCTGCAGAGGGAAACACAAGACTCCACCTGCATTTATTTGGCAGCTATGGTAACTGAGCAAGCCTACAAGTTGAGATTTTACATTAAAGACACAGTGATCTCATGAAACATGACACATTTTTATAGTTTGAACTAAGCAACAACCCCAACAAAATAATTAAATAAGCTCCACCTTGAACTTCTACAACAGTACAATACTGCTTACACATTAACAATGGTGATAATAACCCAAGAATGTAATAAACAACAGTACAACACTCACATAGGTGCAGGAATCTTACAGTTACAGCTCTAACTAGCTTCTCTATTTCTACGTATAACATACAAATATGCACTTTTTTATGGACAAACTGATATAATCTCAATCCGTCTAAACTGTCAGGCATGTTTGAGTAAATATTTAGAGTTTAGGTGATTGGTTTTATGTCTTTTTACCATGCACATACAGACAGGGCATGTGCACAGGAGCAGTTTCTGGAAAACGACGGGGAAGAATATTGGGATTAAATTAGAAGACAGGTATTTAATTCACTAGTGTGGGTGGGAGCACTGCAGGCAGAGAAAGGGAGAAAGCTGAAACACTGCCTCGGATGAGTAATGCAATTCCAAGGTTTGAGTGGGGAAGGAGCCACACGTTTTTATTGCATATGTATTCAGGGGAGTTGGGAAAGTTGCATGTCTGAGTTTTGAATATTTCAGATCAAAGTTTTCAAAGCTGCTCTGCCACCGCAGCTCGCTCAGACCATGTGGCAGTTAGCTGGCGTGGGACGTGCTGCTTGTCTTAGACACTAGATATCTGCTTGAGCCTGGGATTTATGCTAACCATGGGGAAACTGCAGGGACTTCTATTATATTTCTCTGTCTCTCTTGTTCTGCAAAGTACAGATTTACTTCCTATGCCTTCTCAAATAATGCAAAATAAAACTGTAGATCATGGTTTGACACACCAGGCAGCCCGGTGTAATTGGTCTGTGTTTGTTCAAGAAATGCCAGGAAAAACATCGGCCGTCCACCTTGTATGAGAGTTGTCCAGCACACAAAAGTCAGCTTTCATATGGGCATCTGGGCCAGGCGAGAAAGGCCAAGGGAGCTGACTGCTCACTTTCATTTTTTCGACGTCAGTTTACATGTTTTCCTAAACATGAGGAAGGCTGTCAGGAGCTCAGGCCTAGAAACAGATCCTCAGGCTCTGTTCACTTGTCTGGGAAACAGGGGGTCATGGGTAAAGTGCCTCACTGCAAGTTTCCAGTCGGGAAAAAGGGATGAGAGAAATGGACAACCTTTTCCAAATGCATAATCACAAACAACAATTAAACAGATTCTTATTGCTAACATAACATATTTTGGCCTTATGTTTGCTTGAAGAAGTAATCACCTGGAACAACCCTCAAAAACAACCGTCACTGTTAGGAGAAACTTTGCGACTCGAGTTTTGAAAGATCACAAGGAATTTATGGGATGACAAAATCCCATGACACACGTGCTGATGAAACTCTTTCCGAGCCAACTGGATGAAGTCAAAAATGCATGACTGTCAAGCTAAAAACAAGCCTGTTCTTTCAGGCTCAGAGCAGTTCACATTTTGGAGACCAAACTTTTCTTATTGTAGCAACAAAATGTGCTTGATAGACTATTTGAGACTTGTTAAACATGCAAACATAAATTTTTCAAATTAATATTTCCCTGGTTTGTACTTACATACATGCTTTCTCGATGCTGTTTTATGGCATCATTGTTTCTATGAAAATTCTTAATTCACTGGGGATGGTAACATGGCAATAAAAGTGGTAATAATTGGCTTTTGACCATGTGTTGATCCACATTTTTAGGTGTCCATATAAGATTCATGCAGTTATGGCTGCGCTGAAAGAAAGCCGTTGTTATTGCATGTGCAATTTTCTTTTTCGTATGTTTAACGAGCTTTATGGAGAGGAGTGACGCAGAAGATGAGGACTCAGGTTTTATCTTATAAATTAAAAAAAAAAATTAGAGGTCCTAAAGTGTATTAAAGGTTGGTTGGGAAGAAAACGTCCTGAAAAAACTTGACATATCCTGACCTAATCTTTCCTAAAGTCGGGATACTGGGCCCTGTAAAAGCTGCAGGTCTGCTCTCACTGGGATGCTGTTGTGAAAGGAAAAAACAATAAACCCACTGCAAACTATTAGCTAAATGCAAAACACAAGACAGGTAAGCTAGCATCTAGTAAACATAGTTTAGCATTTAGCTGCTCAAAAGACAGATTTTTCGCTCAGAAGATAATAAAGACAAAAAAACTGAGCAACTGATGTATTTCAGTCACCAGATGGACACAGACGTGATGCTAAATGTACATGCTGATCTGTAACAACTTTAAAAGGTGATAATATGTCAATGTTGTGTCCACAGCTTGTTTCTGCTGCCCCCAAGTGGCCAAAACATCAATCAATATAGGTTAAACCTTCACGAGGATAAAAATATGATGTATAAAAATCTCCTTTTCTAGATAATCTTGACTTTTGTTGTCAAAGTCTCAGACATATTAGCCCCATTTATTTCAGGCAGTGAAGTTTATATATTTTAAATTAATTAGGAAAACCAGAGTTCTGCTAATGGTTCACTGTGTTGTTCCCGAGTTTAGGTATCAGTATCAGCATCAGAAGAGAGAAAGTCAGATTCCGAGTTGGATGTAATAATTTAGGGACATTGCAGGCTGACAGCCCACTTGATTCTCCTGGGGTGTAAATATGCTATTGGAGTATGTGTTTGGCTGCTCGGGGAGGACTTCATACACAGAGGAATCTGAATCTGAACTTTCAAATGCCAGACACAAACAATCATCAAGGATGAAAAGCTACGGAACAATTTAGGGTACCACTCAGAATCGGCCAGCAGCTGTGGGCTTTCAGCGAAGCGTGCAAGTCAACTTTCCTCTCCTGAGGCCAAATCCTACAAACTTCAGCAGACCTTCACGAAAGTCAGTTTTTCTGAATCGCTTGTCAGGTGATTTAGTGTAAAACACCATTTAGCCCCGTGATGAAAAGGAGAGAATGAGATTTAAGCCTGATGTTGGCTGACCTATGGAGGACTGGTGTTCAAAAAAAAAAAAAGGAGAGAGGCAAGCTGACATCTAAAGAGGAGGAAGGGACAGAGAGAAGACAGGACACCACAGCAGACTTCCTGTCCCCGAGAAACAGCAGCAGCAGCAGACGAGGCCTCATCCCGGCTCTCTCCAATCAGCTCGCATCTCACATGGCTGGTCTTTATCTAGATATTGTGACAGCCCTTCTCCCAGTTTCTTTTTTCTTTTGTGTAACTTTTATTTGGGACAGAGGCTTTTAAGCTGCCATGTATCCCCCGCTGTTTGCACCGTTTATCCTGGTTGCCATCACAGAGCATGGCGCCGACGCACGTCAGGCCGTTCTTGGACCAGAGAGGAGAAGGAAGTGATCCATACAGTGTGTGGTCCCCTCAAGAGGAAGCGAGCAGAATGAACCCTCCATTTACAAACTCGCACTCTCAAGCCTTGTTCTCTCCTCTATCAATAACATTTTATGGGAAACACCTACACGGTTGAAACCCTAAACAGAGACTTTTAAGGCAACGTTTTTGCCTCTTAAACCGAAAATATAAAGCATCTCCGCCCCCTTCACTTTTCTCCCTTCATCAGCTGAAGAGGAGGGACTTAAAATCTCCCATTAAGAACACTGTGAGGACAGTTGTGTAGAAGGCAACGGACTTTAAGAAGCCCTATTTAGTCTTCCAGTGGCTGTTTGACGTCATTTAATAGAGGAAAGGCTGTCTTAAGTAAACTGACAAAAATTAGAAACCTCTCTCACAGCTTACAGATGTCATTTAGTTAAGCCTCAGCATTGTAAACATGAGGGGGAAAATCGCATATGACCCCAGCCGCTCATGAGCCCCTGCCGAGCACAATGAGTGCCATATGTGAAGATTTAATACAGCAGATTTTTAAAAGCTATTAATTATTTACGCCTTGACACAGGAATGATATTCTTCTTATTCCATAACACCCTGTTATAGTCTCAGAGATCAAAGTAGATACTTCTAGCATGACATAAAATATAATGTCATTGATAAGTGGAAGCCTGACCCCGGCAGTAAAAAATTAATAATCAGCTCTGCAGATCTAGACTGGCTGTAAAACAGGCCTGAAAGAGAGGAAGAGATAAGGCCTATATCTCAGTGTTTGAGAATCACCTTTGTATTCTAAGTTTATACTTCCTGCACGAGTAAAATCAGCAAAGTTTGCTCCTTGTAAAAAATGTACTAGTTCCGTATTTATATTTTCTGCAATCTAAAGATCATTAGTCTCAAAACTCACAATGTTTCTGCTGAGGAAACGGGAGACATTTTGGCTAAAATGCCAAACTGATGGCAGCAACAACGCAGGTCAAAACAGGTCTTGTATTTATGGAAGCACTTTCACCTTAATTAGGTTTTTTTCTATGCTTGCTTACTCCATATTCACCTGACATGAATATGAAGTACTTTACCCCTTAATATGTTTACCAAATAGCTCTGGTAATTAACACAAATACTGTTTAATATCGCAGGTTGGCAGCAGCTCAGTCAAAGCATTTGCATTGGATTAGTCTATAAATGCAGTGTTTTGTTGCTTAAAGAGTGACTGACGTTTGAACAGAGATTCAGATTTGGCACAAATAAGGAACGTATGTGAGATTTACATTAAACTATTGATTCATTTAAATGTTTTAAAGTATAAACTCACAAAAACTAAATTTCTTAAATCAAACCTTTGACATTTGTCCTTCCATGTCACTGTTTGATAAGCTTTGTTTGACTCCTCTTTTGTTTAGAGCAAAGGAGATATGGCACAATTTACAGAAGGCAAATGTGCCCCAGGATACACTGAACACTACCTCGTGTCAGGAGTGTTTATAAGAGTCGGGTGCATGCACAGACTCTCTGTGCCAACAGATCCCTGTTAGCCTTTAAAGGCAAAGCCAGCGCAGATACGTGTTATTGTTGAAATAATGATTGAATGAGGGGTCCACATGTTTAGGGTTGGGGGTGCGCAGTTATAAAAGTTATCAGCACATCTGAAGTGCAACATAATGAGCAAGAGAAGGTTCTAACTTTACTTTTTAAAAAAAAAATCTTGTCCTTTTTCCCCTTAAAAATATGGTACACTGCAGTCAGGATGTATTTTCCTTAAATCTGTTGGTCTGTGGTGAGATGAAAGGCTTGATTGGCATCTGGATTCTCCTCTGTGTCCTCTATAATCTGTGCTGGCATGCTTTTGTATCAGCGTCGACACATTTACAATGGTCCTCACTCAACTACAGGATGCCTGATGAATAAATCAGTGAGTTTTAAGTCAAGGTCATCTCCTCTATGAATTTGCCTGCATGCTGACTAGACATTCTGCTGACTTTTTAAGTCCTGTGACACAACAAATCTCTCACTGTTTCTTCTCTCTCTTACAGAAATCTGTAATGAGCAGAGCACAGAGAACAGATATGAGCCAAATTTCTCTGAATATATGGTGCTGAAACGTTTCTGTGGTGCTACATTATGCACAAGTTGTTCACGCCTCACTGGGAACATTCAATTATTAAACTGCTAAAATGGCATATATGTTTAAAAATTTAAACACCCACTTTTGCCAGACTGCACTGTTACTTTCACTATGCTACCGGTTTGATGTTCATGGGGGGTTGTGTCATATAGGAACCTGAAGAGGATCAAACAACATTTTTTCTTACTAAAAACAGCTGAAATAAGACAAAAGTACAGAATGAAAAAATGGAAAACATTGCGCAACAATAGAAAGGGATAGGAATTTGGCTATTTATTTTCTATTTGATCATTATTTGAGGTTTCTTGGTGGCAAGATAATTTCATCTTCCATGACAAACTGTTTTTTTAATCACTACATAAATGGATTTAATCATGAAGATGTCATTAGAAATCAGATCATACAATTATGGTCTCAAGTGTAAAAATAATTAAATAAAAACTGAAAAAAATCACCGGAGCTACTGAATAAAATATCCACAGGAGAGGCAACAGGAGCAGCTGAAGTGCGTCCTATCCCCATGGTATCAGATTAAGGGTTTAATGACTTCCAAAGACCCAGGTCATTTCCTGTCTGTGCTTCCTGGTGTTCAGGCCTCTGTGCATTGGACTTGCTCTCCCTTGCAGCACTCTACACTGCTTGGCCTCAACTGGACTGCTCCCTGGGGAGAAAGTCTCCACGTAGTCCAAGTGGTAAAAGCCAAAGACTTGGAGCTCACAGCAGATCAAACTATCAGGCCTCTGCTCTGATCTAATCAGGGTGAAAAAAAAAAACCTGCAGAACTAGTTTTTTACTCTGGCGCACAACACAATGAAGGGGTTCCTGCCTCTGCACATGCACTGACATTGGCACAGGCAGCCTGATAAGCCCGCAGACTAACTAACCACTCAGGAATTCAAAAATGAAGTCTGTTGAGAGAACGTATTCCCATGAATAGACGTGTGAATATGTAACGAAGAGTGAGCGTGACAAACCAAGCCTGTAGCCATATTTGCATTTTTGCATTTTATATTTGTTTGTATGTGCAGCTGAGGGCTCATGCACATTATGTGGGGATGATACAGCAGGCACACCATCTGGGAAGAACATACTGATGCTTTTATCCAAAGTGACCTACAATAAGTTCATTCAACCGTGTGAACACAACTCAACAATTGCAAGAATCAAGCGAGCGCATCAAACTTCAATAAATATGTTGAACTGCTTCCAGGGCTATATATTACCATAAGAGAAGAGAAGAGAAGTAGGGGAAAGAGAACAGTTCATGTTTTGCCTTTCATTCATGGGCCAAGGTGTAGTCTTAACATTTGAGTTTCAGTCTCCAACAGATGATGTGTAGAGATTCTACTGCCCTGATGCAAAATAAAGATCCTGTCACACCAGTGCAAAGTCAGATAAACAAGCAGTTGTGATTTTGTTGAGCGGTAGTTTGGCTTTGCAGCAGCAGACAAGCTAGTGTGTAAGTTTGCAAAAAGTTCTGGATGTAGGTTGGGTCTGAGCCTTTTTGCAGCATAGTAAGCAAGTACCAATATGCTCAGTCAGATTGAAGGTGCCACTGGCAGCCAGAGAGAGACGCAGAGAAGCGGTGCAAGGTGGGAGAATGGTAGAAAACAAACCAGACGGGCTACATTCTGCACATGCAGGCACGCCAACCAGGGGCGAGCTGCAGAAGTTGAGGGTTAAACACACAATCTGACAATCTTGGTCAACACCACACTGGAAAGCTGCATTCATGTTTCACACTACAAACTACAAACACACTTTCAAGGCAAGAGATGAGCCTGAAGGCATGTAACAGCAACACACACTATCCTGAGGGCAGTGTTTTTAAAACCTCTTTTCAAATCAAGAGTGGATTAAGCTGTGCTGAAGATCTGACAGTCAGCTAATCATCAGTACATTACTAATGTTGAGCAAATGTACCATTAAAACACACATTTTATGTTAAAGTAAACATCATTAGCTAGCTTCAAATGGGATTACTCAATTAATAATGTGGCACATTCATGCATTTCTCTGTATCAAGAAAAACATAATGGAATATTATATATATCCCTGAATTGTTAATAACTACTAGGGAAGTAATTTTACAGCCACAATGTCGTGTCTGGTTCACCATTTGCTTTTAACTTTGTAACTAGAGATAATAAGAACAGTTACCACTGCATTTCATATGAGGTTTGTTGACTAAGAGATGTAATAACTAGTGGTATTTATTTAACTAAAAAACCTCTGTTGTAAAAATTAACATCTTATATTCATTTTCATTTTAACAATCGGTTGATGCATCAGGAGTTTATATGAGAAGTGATGAGAGAAACTCTGCCTTTAAATAAACACAATGAATTTCAAATATGTTTACTCCTCTGAAACTAAAAGACTGTCAGTCTTTAGTAGTAGTCTAAAGCACTAAATGTTGTTTCTGTCTGCTGCTCTGACATTACTTTATTTTTCTCCTATACATCTGTAGCCATGGCCCAACTGTAAAATGGAGTGTATGCTAAGCTAACCTAGCCTCCATCAATATACAATAAAAAAAATAAAAAACAGGTAACCTTAATGGACAATGGCAAACTCTGCAGCTACAAATACAGGACTTTTTGAGCATGCATCAGCGACTTTCCTGCACTCTGCTGTGGTTCTCCAGCTCACATAACAGCTGCTGGTAATGCAAGTTGAGAGAGCCAGGTTCAGTCATCCGACCGGCAGTGTGTCTGCAGCATGAGTGAACACTGCATGTGTGAACACCAGCAGCAGAGAGCTCAGGGTGTGTGTTTGAGGATGATAGGA
>JAPZDZ010000023.1:17416089-17431347 GCA_029783805.1 Acanthurus tennentii | reverse complement strand
CAATAAAAAGGCCATTAGAGCTTCTTGATGTAGCAGAAGAACCAGAAACATTATGGAAACTCAATTAAAACGACATCTTACAAATACTCTTGCAGATGATATACTCCTTTCTACTTTTTTTTACAGACACGCACTCTGTGTAGCTCCCCACTTGAAGTCCTTATATAGGCTCATGTCACACTTATGCATGTTAAACTTTTGTGATTATGTAACTTTTCTGATTCCATCTCTTTTACATTTTCAAAAACAGTATATGTTGTTGATGAGGAGAAATGCATGTGACCAGATGCATATATGACTGTCTGAACTCAAGGACCCTATTTAATATAATCAAATATTTAATAGCTGAAAGTCTAATGTCAACTGCTCCAAACTTTTAAGACTATTAATAGCCTTTAATATTCAATGTTAAGTAAACATCCTCTGAAAAGGTCTCACTGAACTTTTCATGTTTACAAGTGAACAAGACGTACCCATTCACTCATTTCTTTCTTTCTTTGAAATATGCACAGCAGCAAGGAAAAACAAGTCCAGTCCAGGATTTAGAGCAGCAACTCATCACTTTTGTTATTAATGTAATGCCTTCATATTCCAGAGCGACAGTGGTGCGTGTAGCCAAATCAAAGGGAAGATTTGAGCACAATGAGAAACTCAGATGGATGATTCAGGACCGAGTGTAAGCAGCACTGCAGACGATGGACGAGGTCCAGGTGTGAGCAGTTGGACGACACTTAAAGTTACAGTGTCACATATGATGAATGAAGCGGCTTAATTGTGTTCACATCACAGTACAGACCGCGCTTACTTTAACAGCGCGACTTCAATCAATATTAAGGAACAGGACATGAATATATTCACATCCGCAAACATGCTGTGATTAGTCCAAACAAAGAGAGGATTTTCCAGTGGAGATGAAGGCGAAGGGATTGGCATCATACTGGGTGTTTGGAGGAGGAAGGGGGTGGGGGGAGATGGAGGAAAACTCATCTCATGGGTTGAGTGAACAGACGTCACTTCAGGGTAGCATCCCAGCGTTTCTTCACGGACAGGCTGAGGCAGGATTAGGTTCTGCAGGCAGAGCTGCTGTCTGCTCTCTAAATCTGCCTGTCAGTCTTTCTATCAATCATTCTGTTTGCTTCGAATGATGTCACCTCTTTAGTCATAGTTCTGGAAGACGGCGACAACAGCAGCTATCAATTGTTTTAATCAAAATATTGTGAAAATAAACTCTTAAGGGAAATGGTGAAAAACAATGAACAAAGGAGAAACAAAGATTTGACGAATCAGGGACACTTAATCCAATGGCAGTGATTATTTGAACTGAACAGACTCTGAAATGATTAAAAAGCTGGATGTTTTAGTATAAAACGGTGTAAAAAAGTTCCATGGTTATTTAAAGTATTTATCAAACTCGAGGTTTATAGCAACTGGCCTGTTCGAGCTTGACAATCCTGATAAAAGAAGGGGTAGTATCTTAAAGCAAAGTTACACATAACTTCTGATGAGAGATCTCAAGGTAAGAGCACATCAAGAACACATTGCAAACATGCAAAAAAAAAAAAACACAGGCCAGTCTTCCCACCCTCGAAATATTGATCTTATTGGTGAAAGTACTTGAGATATGGCCCACTTCCCGTTTGTAACTATCTACTCAAACTTTGTCACAGCCAGTAAGTCTGCAATTCATTATTTGAGTGTTGTCAACAGAACTGTGGGAATGTTATTGACTCACTGCTGCAGAAAGTGACAGGTCTATTCAACTGTCTTGCACTGTGACCCACGAGGAACTGAACTGTAAATAATGTCAGCACTCTAACCTCAAAGTACATTCTTATCGTTGAGAACTTCCTGCTCACCGATGGCTTTAATTCTGTGATCCTGTGATAAGTCTTACACTCTATTTATCAAAAAAAAAAACATGCGAGTGAATGTTAAACACATTTTTTAGCTTCTATAACTGGACTTCATTTCACCTTTGACTTTAAATATTTTCTGACTATTCAGAGTCATAATAAATGCATCCGATGTCACCTTTCTTTTTGCATATGTTTGAATATGTTTAATAGAAGAAGTTATAAAGATGTTTTTTACAACTTCAATGATTTTTCTGAACTTATAATGACCCTGGTAATGTGGAATTAAAAAAGTTAAAAATATGTGTATTGAGGGTTTTAAATAAAGGTCCAATAGCCTAACTGTGCTGTTAGCTTTTTGAACTTGCACAGAGCTAGAAAATTTTTCATTATCATTATTATGGCTCAAGTTTTGGTTGTGTGTTTTCACAGACACATTGTTTATCTTTCTCTTATTTAAAGTATTAAAGTTTTGACAAGAGGTGATGACAGCATCCAAGAGACGCTTTCAAATATGAGGTCTGGCTCAACTTTGTCAAACAAGAAGTAAAAAAAAGGAAAAAAAAAGTTGTTTTCTTTTGGTAAATGTCAAAATGGCAGAAAAAATGGCAGCAAAATAAAAATAGCTGAATTGACCAGAATATTTTTTTTTATAGTTTATAGGTTGTTTTTTGAACTTAGCTCGATCCAAGAGCCCATGAAAAACAAAAAGTCCACAGTTTACTGTAAAATAAGTCAGACTGATGGTGGGGTTACTGAAAGTGCTCCAAATTTTGTTGCCTGGACTCATCTCATGACAATTCACCGTGAAACTGTTCTATGAGCTGCCATGGACTATTGCAGATATGAGACAGACACATAAAAAAGCATAAAAGACATCAGAAAGCCAGTGCTTTCTCTCTTTAAAAAAAAAAGAGAGAGAAAAAACGAAACAGCACCTGAAGGCCTCATTATATCACAAGCTAGGGGTCCTAAATCCCCATGAATTGTGCATGTGTGAGTGTGGATTGAAGAGCAGGACAGCCATATTATAGCGGACCTCTCCCTGAACTCAGTTTTCTCTGCAGGCTTGTTCACTAACAGCTGAGGCCAGCAGGGGTTCTGCCCTGCTGGCCCAGTCATTAGCTCCTCCACAGCATGCTCCCAAAGCTGTTCTGCTAATGGACGCCAAATAATCCTGCCAATCCCTCCAACGCACACATAAGGAAGTCATATTCATAACACAATGAATGCATTGCTCCTCTCTGCCATCCCGACACCTTGCATCCTCATCCGTACAAACAACTTGCGCTTGTCAACTTCTGTTGTTTCACCCATTTTATTACAAACACAGTTTTCCATTTCCAACGGGGACGACATACAGTAGAAAACACACCTTTTTTGATAATAAAAAAAGTTATTCTGTAAATTTACCATATCAAATATGATAAACACAGCTCATGTTACTTGGGGGAGAGGGGGATGGGGGGGGTTAAGTGGGTGTGATTTACATTTGTGTGCTGAAACATCAGTCATTTCTATGCCATACTGTCCACAACCTGGGCAAGATTTAGAGCTACACGGTAGTGTCCTTAACTACTGAGTTATTGCTCCTGCACCGGTGTGCATTACATTTAATACAAGTCTGACACGACTGGCACAATCTCACACTTAATTTTTCATATACATGAGTAAAAGTACTGCATTCAATAAGTATAAATAGGACAATCTGTTAAGACTTCTGTCATGTAATTATAAATCCAAATGTTCAGATATCTCTACAAGTGACATGTTAACATATGTAGATTATCACAGTAAATACGGTTTTATTCAAAACCTTCACAAAAAAAAAAAAATTACATTACACGAGCATTTTCATGGTATAAAAATAAGTTAAAAATCTGCATAAATATTTACACAAACAGTTATAAAATATGTTGTATTTTCTGACAAGGTTTCACAAAACATTTTTTTACACCATTGGGTAATTAAGCAAATTTTCAGTTTGGTGCTTGTTAAAAAAACAACAACAAAACATTCATTGCCAGAAGTTTTTGATGATTACAAACTTTATAAAAATTGTTAGTCCTATTTTATACACACACGTGGCTACAACAGTCATTTCAGATACACAAAATTGAAGAGCAAAAACAGGAGAATTGCAGCATAGCCAAGTTTCGTTTCTGTTTATCACCACATCACTTCCCCCTTTCAGCCAAGACGGATGAAGAGCGTCCCATCCCATAAAGATAAACCTCCAATGAACACGCATTTCCCCCTAAGTATCGACTCCACAGATGACTCCTTACAGGCTGAGCACAAAGACAGGAGAGAAAGACAGAGAGACGGAGAGAATGAGTTGTTCTTAGAGTGTCATGAGAGAGATTATAGTATGAGAAACAGGTTTTATCCTGGATGTTCAGACACTGAGCTGACTTCCTTTGTAGACACATTACACTGAGAGGCCTACGCTACACTGAACGGCTGAGGTCAATTAATGAAATAATGAAAAACTTCCAAATATGACCTCACGTTTGAAAGAGACCAGGGAATGCCAAGGGTCCTGCCTCGAAAATGGCCCATTTCCCAATTAACTGGCTTCACGGTACAAAGAACCTGTGAAACTGTGAGCAATAAGTACTTGTCTATGATGATGTTTTACCACAGGAGAGTCAGAGTCTTGAGTACAACGTGTATGCAGGAACCATTAAACCATTACCATTCCATCATGGCATCGGTATTGTTTGATCTCCATCATAGAAAAAACAATATGGAAAATTTAAACACGTGTGATATTCCAGTAAAGACGTGGGAGTTGAGTTTCCAAGAATAAGGCAGCAGATCTGTGTTGTCTGCAGACACAGACCAACATTTCTGTAAATATTAGAGGCTGTGCAGGGGTGTGGAGAAGAGATGCTCTCCTCTGTATCAGCCAACCCTTTCTGTATATCTGTGACTAAACCATATCTACCAAAACCTTCAACCCCATTTTGAAAAGCATGTTACAATTTGATTAAAAACAGTACCATCTAGAATAAAAAGTAAAAACAAATAAAAATAACCTTCAGTTTAAATGGAATACATACCATTAGACATATATATTTGATTTTTGTGTGGGGTTGTATTATGTAGTCAGCATGTTTACACATAACAGCATGTGATGCTGTGTTACATTTTTTTTAGTGTCTACTTTAAGCTCTATATTGTGCATTTGTTCTTTAAGTTGGTAAATATCATTTACCTTGTGCACTTACTGTAACTGACTAACATGATTGAAATTGTTAGCTGTGACCTACTACAAAACTGTGTTTCAACTAAACACACTCCATAGTAGAGTAGAGACAATATCTTATATTTATTCTGTAGTGTATATCAGCATATTATTATCTATATCTAACACACACATTTGTGAAATTGTTCCAGCTTACCTGCGCTTCAGCCGCTTCTGAGGAAGTGCTCTATAAAGACAAAGAAATCTTGTAAAGCCAATGAACAAGAGCATCTTTGGTAAATTCAGTATGTTATACAATGTGATTACATGCTTCAGCTGATTTCAGTCTAGTATGACTTGTGACAAAATTCAAGAGCCTCAACATGGAAACAGTGCTTAAAGAATATAATCCCTGACTGCCACTACGTCAGTCTCTTTCTTCCTATCCCATTCACATGTACAGCACTTCAAACACCCTACTATATTTACTGCCTCAGGCACCAACCACCTCATTTGTTTGGGGATTTCATGCATTAGGACAACCTTGACATAAACTGGCTGAGTGCTGACGGTTATATTCAACTATGAAACCAGAGTCCAGCAGCAGCCCCTGCAGTTACTGAGCCTTCAGGTCTAATTAAAATCAGCCAGCCTGTGTGCTGATCAGCACACTTGTGAGCCATATATCTCCGGTAAGATGACCACTCTGTTATTTTAGGCACATTGTTCCTCTTTTAGGATGCATTTTGAGCCTTTTATGGTGAACTATAAAGCTAACCATCTTTTTAATCTCACTGACGAGTGAACTAAGTCTAGCAGAGCTGAACAGGATTTAAATTATATCGCAGCCAATATTTAGTTGAATGTGGTTTATTAAAATACAGTGAAAATATAGTCTGTGGAGTTACATCTGCACAGTAGCAGGAAACTATTTTTCTCGATTTACAATCTCTATCTGCTTTAATTTCTACTTTTAAATGAATGAAGTGGTTGTGACTGCATCATTTCTATGATTATACCATTTGTTTTTAAATTAATCAGCTGAGAAGCTATAATTTATCTCCAGCAAGAGAAAAATCCCTAAAACATAAAACAAGACCTCTTCATTTACGTTTCTTGTGTTTTCTTGCAAATAAATCATATTCTGCTCCTGTTAGGAAGGGGCATCTTTGATCAGGCTGTACAGTGTACAATATTTGCTTCATCACACACACATAATGTGTTTTCTCTACACTTATCTTTTTTAACCTAATTGTTGAAGTCAGGAGTTGGTGCCACCTGGTGGTACAGGATGTGATAGGATAGCGCACAAACTGAACCTCTCTCTCTTTTTCTCTTTTCTTCTCTCTCACACACAAACACACAGTCATACATGCCTCCACATTCACACACACAATTGTGGGGGGCAGAGGCAAGTGTTTGAAAACACTTTTCTTATGGCACTTAGATGCTTCACAAAGTATTCTACTGAGGATTAGATCATGTTTACACATGGGCAACATGTGTTTGGCTGAGACAAAATGGATCAATGCAATGGTGTGTGCTTGTGTGTCTTTTGTGTGCATGTACACAAAGAGGGTGCACAAAGAGGCATCATCACGTGCACACACACTCACCTATAGATGTTTGGGTCTAGCAGCATGGCTGTGTCCTGTGGTAACTGAGACAAGTGGACCACTTTAGTCTTCAGCTGAGATCGCTCAGTTTCATTCACCCACACGTCAGGTAGTCTGCAATACAACACACACAAACAGGGCATGTGGTCAGGGTTTAAGCTCTAACAAGAAAGAGGCAGAGACAAAGTGTGGGAGTAAAGGCTGAATAGAGGGGGTGAGAGAGATGGACAAAGGGCCTCATTGAGTCCAGCGCACATGTTAACACCTTCCTCTGAACACTGAGTACATTTCCACAAGAAACATGGCCTTAAGTAAAACACAGGGACTGGAACACATGCACACAGGTGCGTAGGTCTGCACACACACACACACAAAGGACAAAGCATACTGTCCTCCTGTTTTATTAACTATTTAATAACTTTAACAATATATTCTCAAGATTAGCCTGATTTTTTTTCATTTCTTTCAGCTCAAAAGGTAGGGATGTGACGTCTTTAGAGTGACATATGAACACACATGCACATGATGTACTGTACTGTACTGCTCAGCTGCACTTTACTGTACCCACAGCAGTGTGATCCCCCCTGTGAAAGAAGGGTTAGCAAGCACTGGCGTGGCAAGTCGAGGTGCAGAGGAAACAAAGAGCTTAGCGAGTTGACTGCGCCTCCCCTCCCTCCTACAGCCACCCCGTCTCCACCCCTAGCATTCCCCCCGTCACAATGTGCGTCATCACAGGAGCCCCCAGAGATGCAGGCATACACGCACACACACACATACACACACACACACACACACACGCACACAAACTGCAGGCAGCAGTTAAACAGGCAGGCAGCCACCCAGCCACCCAGCCAAATCACTCATTCACATGCCTAGTCAGCCCATTCAGTAGGATGGTGTGCAGGTAGCACTTGGCATGCAGCATATTTGCAACTGGGCGCTAATAGAGATGGAACAAAAGAACAAAAAAGTCACAGAAAAAGTCAAATGAGGAACAGAAAAAAGACAGAGGGAGAGGGAAAGTGGACAGGGAGGGGGGAAAGTTAAGTGGCTCATATTATTGTAAAACAACAAGCTTTAGCAGTGGTTGCAAATCCTTTTATGGCATGTTTAAGTGCCTAGAGGGTGGGGAAAGTACATATTACAAAGTTCAGAAAGCCAAAGTAGGTTATTTGTAATCTACCAATCTATCACCTGTGATGCTGCATTTCAGGAAATTATTAATGGCCCTCAGCTTCAATAAATACTCATCGGTATCACAGCCAGAGATTCCTGTCTGTGCACTTTAAACGAATATAATCATACAAAAAAGCAGATTAGAAATAATGTTACTCTGACAAGTTTATGGACACTTGACCCATTACAACATTTATACCAGGATATTATACTGAATTTTTGGATTTCTTAATGAAAATACTGTAGTTCTCCTTGTTTTGGAAAAAAAAACCAAAGGTTTACCTAATAGTTATTTCTAAAATATTACTCCAATACTAAGTTCTTGGGCAGGTTTCTCACTCATTTTTAATTCTGTAGTGCATGGCAAAAGTGCGTCTATCCCCTTTAATGGTGGGGAGAGAAGGAGGAGGAAGTTAAGAGGACGCAGGAACAAGACAAGAAACAGTCCCCTTCAAAGCAGCTTTAAAGTTTGGGTTAGTCTTGAGTGAGTGTTCTTGCGCAAAGCAAACCTAAAATGACAGAGGGGGACCTGCTGAGTGTTAAACGTGCAGTAAACACCCATGAGTGTTTGTATGCGTGCACATGCTCAATTCCAGAGTCACTGTAAACATGTCACAGCGAGTGTGCCGATGTACTGATGAGTAATTAATATTCTGCTAGATGTGAGGCACACAGGAAGGCACACACGTCACGAATACACACATTCACTCAAGTGTTCATATCACTCACCCTCATGCACGCACATTCACAAATAAACAGATTTTCAAAGACATCTCCACCCTTTCCACTCTTTTCTTTCACACCAAGCCAAATAAAGACAAATGGATTTATTATATTTTCCAGAGCAGAATGTTATTTGGCTTGCTTCTTTATGAGCCAGAAATGTATATTGTGAGTGGGGCCTCTTCAGGGAGAGCTACTGGGGGTGCCTGCCAGAGAGAAGCCAAGTCTTTCAGGCAAGACTGATGGCTGTCTCCAGGCCATGAGACTCCCAGTGGTGACAGGAGTAATAAGTTCATCAGAAAGCAGCAAAGTGCTTATTAAATCGCTTAAACATTAAATGGCTTTATATAAAACTGAGCACCATTGACTGTAACAATTCAAAGTCCTCATAAACTGCATCACTCTGTAAATCTGGAATGCAGGATCAAAGAGGTCATCAGGTTCTGCAGAGGACATTGCAGCCTCAAGTTGCCCCATTCTTTCTGCCAGTTTTTCTTCAGTTGTTGCACAACTTTAGTTCAATCATAGCACAGACAATTGACAGACAAACTGCTCTGAATGCACTTGGAAATAGATAAGATGGACAAAGCTTTTGCAAAATATCCCTTTAGGGCCTAGAAAGATTTATAAAGTGGACTGCCGTGCTATTAAGTTTGCAGAGCAATATTCATAGTTGAGTTAATTTGGTTTAAATCAAATTTTACTTACTTATCTGTGGATTTAGATGCATGCACATGCACGAGCATGCATTAGAAATTTTAAAGAAAAAAAAAAGTTCCACTAGTTACTGCTATTCAACCCTGGTGTTTTTCCCTTGCCTATTATCTACTCCTGCCTGCAGCTGTAGTTCAGAGCGTCATGTGTGACACATTTCTTAAAACCACAATTTTCTTCACAAAATTTAAATGCCAGCAGCAAAGAAAGTTGCAAAACAAGTCAACAAAAATGAAGTGCTTTCTCCAAATAAAATTAAGAAAAGATAAAAAAAAAAAAAAGACTAATATGCAAGGACCTCAAATTGCTCTTCCTCAAGTTCCTCATGCTCCTCAAGCTCTGTGTTATTTTGGGTGAATCAAGGGAAGAATATGATATTATAAAGCAAAGTCTTAGTTCACTTGATCTCCATATCCATAAGACTGATCTGCCGATGTGTAACTGTTTAATCTTGGGGTCAAAGGTTAGATGTTGTTTTATTACAATTAGATCAAAGTACAATTTTTCTATTGTTTTATGTCACACATTTGACCTGCAATGAACTGTTTCGAGCGGTTCTGTTTATTTTATTCTCTAACTTATAGATTAGGTATGTAACCATTTATGGTGCAGAATAAAATTACACTGCCTGCCTGCTTTATGAAAACAACAGCAGGAATGCAATTATGCTGGCAAAAACGGCCATATGTAGACCAAAAACTCATATTCACTGGCTGCTTGCTCGAAATGCCATTAATGTACTTCTCTTTCTCCATGATCAAAGATTTGCACAAAGCAGGAATGAATAAATGTCATTTACAGACCAAAAAGGGTATTTTAGATCTCGATCTCTGTCCTAATTCTGCCTACTAAATAAGTGTTGCCAATTTGATGTGACAAAGTTCCCAGGATTTTTCTTTTGTGTCTTGGGAGTTAGGGAGATTTATACAATGAATACAAATAACCAAAAAAAAGGAACATTATAAATATAACAATGAAATAAAAAAAAACAAAAAACAAAAAAACAAAGCCAGCTAATAAAAGTTTAAGAAAAAAAAACATGTTGTACATGATAAGCAACGTGTAGTTTACTTTAAATGATGTGCCAGGATTTATTCAGTGGCTCGAGGCGTTCACTGTCACTGATTGTATTTTGTTTTTAGTTGTTCTAAAGCATTTAACAGCATGCAGGGGAATCCATTCATCCATCCATCAAAGATTAGACAGCAATTATGGTTCTCTCTGTCTCTCTCAGCCCACCTAGCACCCTCCTCCTCCTTAGTGAGTCGCTGGTGGTTCATGTTCAGAATGGTTCATGTTAATCAGTTACTCATTAATCCAAATGGAGTTAATGAGTGTCGGTCAGGATGTGAATGGTTTGCTCCAGCATTAATAAACATGACTTCCCACATTCACGCAGCTAATCATTGACTTAGTGACTGAGAAACAGACACGTACACACATACACACACAGAGGACAGCTCATGATGGTGACCTCTGTATTGAGGGTCCTGACACTTGACTGCAGTCCAAATGACCACCAAATTGTTTGTCAGATACTCAGACATCATCCTGAGTGAAAAACAAAACATGAACTCAGACATATTGACACTCACTAGCAACCACCCGAATCTGAAAATAATTTATTGTACACTAAATCCCTGCCGTAAACAGTGATTGCAGGCCTGTGATGTAAAAGAGGCCAAACTAAGAGTGATACTTTGCATTTTAAGAGCATGCACAGTAATGTCTTTGTTTAATGGCCTTTTTCAAAGCCAGAAATACACAGCAAGAGTGGATTTGGAAATTTACAGTCTCTCAGTCACACCAAAGTAACCCTGAAGACACTATGTTAGTCTTTATCCTTAAAACCTTTGTAACAATGTAAGCGAAACACATTGTTTAAAATTGCAAACTATTTTAGTCATTGAGCCAAAAAGGTATGTTACACGATTCTTACATTTTTTGCTTATCATGTACATGAAACTGGGATTATGTGCCTTTACACAACAAGAAAAATGCCCTCTTTTTATTTCAATGGTTACCACGTCATGTCTGGGACATGCAGCTCCTGTCTCATGTCTTCAGTGTGATTAGTTTTCTAGTCGTCAAATGTTTACAGGGCAAGATCCCTTTTACAAGATTCTTGTTTTAAAAAGAGTCAGCTGGAAAACGTTAAGCTGGGGCAAAGTTTTCAACCAGCTCATGAAGCTTATGTTAGCTTAATTAGCAAGCTAGCTACAGCTGATGAGCAACATGGACCTGATAATAACCAAGGATTTGGTCATTTCAGCTGACAAAAATCGATGGTTGTTGCATGGTTACTTACCACATGCTGTCTGATATCAGAAAATAAGGAGAGGGGGCTTACAAAACAGACAACTATACTCATTATAGATAAGATATAAAAGTATACTTGCAGATATAGTGTACATACTTAAATCTCCTGGTCATATTTAATCAGTTGGGAGATAATTAATTCACCCTCACAGTTAAACATATTACTGTCTATTTCCACTACTAGCCTTCTATTAATTGGCTATGGGTATTAATGACCTAAGTACTTTACTGCCTCAGGGCAAATACATGACTCAGCGGCATCAATGATTTCTCCTGCGTGGACCGAGACAGAAGGCATCTCACTCTTATTTTCTGTCTTTCTGGTTAATTCTCGCGCTCTCATTCACTCTCACTAGTTTCATTCTGCCTCTTCACATTTCTCTCTCCCACAACCATTTTGTTCCTACTCCCATTTATCACTTTCTTCCATTCTCTGTCTCCCCCATTCGTTCCCTCATCCATTCTGCCTCTATCTGTCTTTGAGTCTCAGAATCAATCTCCATCTACGTCTCTCTGTTTGGAATTAATCTGAAAAGTCCTTCCTGATCACCAAACTTCATCTTTATCTTCCTCCCCCTTTACCTCGTTATTTTCTCTATGCACAAGATTAAACTCCCACATGTGAGACAATGAGAAGATAGCAGAGGTGGATCAGAGAGGGGGAAAGGAAAGACGAAGAGAACGGATGGGAAAGCTGAGAGAACAAGGGTCTAGCTACAGTATGTTCATTGGAAGCTGTCAGCTGCAATCTATTTCATGTTGCATCATCCACACTTCTTTGCCCAGTGCCATCTTTGCTCGTTACTCAGCCAAACCCATTTCTCTCTTTGTTTTCCAAACTCTTCTTTGTCTCCTATGACCTTGCCTCCCTTCCCTTCATTCTCCTCCTCTCTCTTTCTTCACCTCTCTCTCTTTTTGGCTTACTTCTTCTCAGCTCCCACCTCATTCAGCCTCTTTCCTGCTCCCTTTCATTCTTCCTCTCTCTGCTCTCTGATCATCATAAGACATTGTGCAGTCAAACCCTTTAATGGGAGTGTGGGAGTGCTGAAAGTGTGGTTGGAGCTTCTCCTGAGCAAGTGCACTGCTGAATATCACAGCCCTCTGTGAAGCTCTTTCCCTCTATGAAACAGATCCATCTCAGAAGTACATGTTGGACCTGTGTGCCCTTCTTACCAATTTATTAATCGAGCTGGTGAATTGGTGCCAAGGTTCAACTCAAATGGACTGAGCCCAATGAGGCAAAGCTGGGAAGAAGTACACAGCACGTGAGGGCTGGGCAGAGCGACTCATGCTCTAGTGGGCTGAGCATTATTTTTTTGTGCAAGTGTACATCCAGAAGTTACACCAAATAGAGGAATGGAATTAAATTGGGAATTGATTAAATTTTTTATTGGACAGCAACGAAAAAGAAAAATCAGCCTCTGAGTAGCTTTGGATGCTGTTTTACTGTTTAAAAGACGCCTTGGAGAGCCAGTTCAAGGTTTATCTGAGTATGACCAAACCAAGCAGATGGTATAGAACCAGTGCCAGACCGAGACATGAACAGAACAGACTTTCTAATCCAGTCTTTTTCAGCCATGGACGAGGCTGTCGAAAGACTGACTCAGGATACTGGCTGAGAGTCATGGCTGAAGCCCTCAGCTTTATTTGAGGAGAGCCCTTAGGCCTCAAGTAGAGTTGGCAATGTGACATGGACTATAGCGCGACCCGGACTTCTCACGCTGAGGGTTCTCGACAACAAATGCTGGATCAGCCAAGAGAAGAAGGTGGGAAAGATTTATAGCAGGCTCTGACGTAAAGGAGGACCACCATGCTGATTGTACAACTGAATGGGATGGTGAAACATAAAACAATCTGTGGGAGAAACACACGTTGTTGGTGTTCACTTGTACACGCATGAACCCTTAATGCTCAAAAAAGGAAATGTTTATGTTGCAGATGCAGCTTTTACGTAGTTAGCACGTGCAGGAGATTTATAAATGTGATGCTGAGCTGTCTGTTTGTGGATCAGTGAAGTTTCAAAGGTTATCTGCGATTCTTTAAGTGTTTACGGACACATAAGGTTTTGACATGAATACATACCCTATAATTACATGATAAATACATGCTGGACAGTATTTAGAATCAAACTTTAACAGTTCCCCGATACGAATAAAGCAGTGAATTCATTGGCAGGTAGTTGGGTCATCTTGCAAGTTGACCTTATATCTTATATATAATCTAATCTTAAATACATCTCCCACAGCATTTCTGTAAATTTGACATAAACCACGATCACAGTTCATCATTTGTCGTGTCTGATAACTTGTCAAGCTTTAAAAGGGCCAGTCTCATCTAATACAAGTCTGTCTGCGGTTATACAGAGTAATGGACTGCTGATTGGCATGCAGTGGCTAGCACAAACTTCACTGAGACTGTGATGGATAATGGATGATAACTTTAATCCCTGATGTAATTTAATTTAGTCTCTGTCTGCATCTACTTACAAATCTAAATGAACTGAAACCGTTGCTGACTTCAGTGCACAGTTTGTGAAACACGCAAAGGGAGCCAGCTGTGTCTAACTGCCCAACTGGGTGAGCAATGCTTTGGGGTAACGAGTGGATCAGCAGCAAAGAGCTTCCAAGCTGAGCAAATATCCCTTCAGGTAAGGACTGCATCCTTTGTTGTTGGCCAACAGAAGCACTCAGCGTATGATGTGGCCCATGAGCTGCTGCAGCCATAAAGGTCAGGGGTTACAAAATTCCCCAAACCTAACAACAACAAATTTTGTTTTTACTACATGTACCATGATGTATTTTAAGATCTCTCTTGACTTAAAAAGAGTATTTTTCTCATGTTTGTGGCCCCTAAAATGTCAGACCTTGATTATACTAACTTGCATCTGTGCAAAGTATTTTTCACTGAAGAGGTTCTCACTTTCATTTCTAAGCGATGACTATACACCCTCCTAGAATCCAAGATTCAAATGGGCCAGCTAGATATGACATGTCACATATGCAAGAGCGAATCACAGGCAGAGGAACTTGAAACCTTCAGTGCAGAGCGGACCTGACAGTACAGAGAGTGAGAGTTTGCATTAGCACAACCACTGATGCAGTATCAGCTACTGTCAGTTACAATCCAACAAGCTGACAAACAACATAAACAAATCAAAGATGCTAACTGCATTTACCATTCTGATACATCTGGTAGTCATTGATTTTGGTGCATGACAGACTGCTCATCAGAGTCTGGATCTGACTCCAGCACGAACATTTATGGCTGAATCTCTCCATGTTTCCTATAATGCTAACTTTTAGCCATCTTAATGCACACTTCTCCTCTGCCAACAGCAGGAAATGGTGGTGGGCAGGAAAAGAAAGCTGTGGTTGATAGATTCAGAATTTCTTGGAAAGAAGAAAGTATTGATGTACCTTAAGATTTTTCACTCATCAAAACCATGACAAACAATGTGTGTAACTTACCTGTTGTAGTTGCATTATCAACTGCACTTTGCACCTTAAATTTTTCATGTGTATAGTTTTTGCACTTTCTCTATTTAAAAAAAATGGCTTATGTCCACGGGGCTGAAGGTTTATGCAGACGTGAGGTTTAGTCTGAGGAAATTTTTACTTACATGTCCTCAGGTGTCCAGTGTAAGAGGACCTTCACCTTGCCAGATCCT
>JAPZDZ010000023.1:17371439-17390553 GCA_029783805.1 Acanthurus tennentii | reverse complement strand
AATGAGGCCTTATCTGCAGCCACCTTCTTTGAGTTTGGTCTTCAGCAAGTGAAACATACGGTCCTATTACATATCTGATCAAACATCTGTTTGGCCCCAAAACGGCTGTTTGTTTCGGTCTTACAGTTTGAATAGGTTCATTACCCTGCATTTTTAAAAACCTTCAAAGCTAAGAGTTACTATTTAACTTCACAGACATTACTTAATTTCAAATGCAGATGCCGTCCTGCAGAGCCAAATTACCCAAAAATGACTCACTGTCCAAATACTTTTAGACTCTACTGTTTACCAGTGTTCCACACTCACACCTGCACTGTCTCACACACACTTTTCTCACACCTTTTTCCTCAGTTGAACCATACAGTACAGTTAAAGCAGGTGGGACCTGAGAACCACATGGCATTCAACACAGAACATGCAGACTCTCCCACAGCTCATGGAGCTCCACTGTGGCATTGTGCGGTGTGGATTACAAGTGACATGGGGAGGAGGAGGAGAAGGAAGACAGACTATTGGCAGCTGAACAGGTGGAAATGCAGCTGTTGCTGGGCTTGTACTCCAATGAATGTGTGGGAGGGTGAGGGTGGGTGGGGGCAGTCTTCGGCGGCACTTTTATACCTCAAGAGGCAGTCAAAAAAGTGGCAAAGTTATGTCATAGCCATCGTAACACCCTCTTTATCTTTTCCACCAGCAGAATGATAAGAGGGTGAGAGGGAAATTATGCAGACAGATATACAGAAAAGATAGACTTTATGTAGAAGACATCTGTCATCTTCATAAGAAATGTGTCTCTTGGCCATATGAGATGTTGAGTTATTCCACAGCTGATGCTCAAGTGTCCTCAGTCTTGGTTACAAAATAATAATATCAAATTAATAAAGTAGCACTGCTTGAATTAACTGTAAAGAGAGCATTACTCTGGCATTTGTGTTATGAAAGTGGAATTCAGGCACTTTTGCTAAAAGTAAAATTATATAAATACTATTCTTTATGTTAGTTATGCCATTAAACATCCCTCTTCATTTTTTTAATATAAAGGACTGAAAAGTGTCATATCTGGCGACCCAGAATTAATGCTTATTAGAGTCCTGCTGTCAGGCTCAGGTTGCTGGGCTTATGGGAAGGAACAGCATTTTGCAACAGGTTGTGAAAAATCCCACTAATCTTCACTATTTAAGAAGCACTAGACAAAACAAGATGAGTAAGTAATAGAGGCTTTGCTACCTTAATGGTATAGGTGCAACCACAGCTTTGGCTTCTGATTTAAGCAGCCCTACAGCTAGCTGAGTGTTTTCTAAACACGTGTCAACTTGTTGAGTAAACTATATCCAACCCCACACACACAAACCTGTGAGTGAGGGAGGGATTTTACTGAACAGTAAAGCATACACATCATACTACTATTTTACAAGTCATGACCATGTTGGCATGACTTCTCATAATAACAGGAGAACAGTCAAAAGCAATGGATGAAGAGGTGCTGGCGATACAAAGGATACAAGGAGACCAGTCTCAAGATGCTATGGGGACTTTAACACCAGAGGAGGAGCATTGCACAACAAACCAAAATCACAACAGCGACTGGTGAAGATGAGGCGGAGCAAAGCCTTTGGCTGGCCTTACTTGCTGGTAAAGTTGAGGCCTTGGGGCAGAGTTCTCAATCAAAGTGTGAGTCATGACGATTAAAGGGTCATTTTCCTTCATCTAGTCCAGTGTAGAGAGGAGCGATACAGTAAGTGTCAGTTAATTGCACTGCTTGACTTCAGAGACAACACTGACAATGCTGCTTCACCTTGCTTGCTCTCTCTCAAGAAGCAGAGTCAAACACAAACATCCAGAGTTGACAGGGATAGGTACAGCAAAGAGAGGTAATAAGAGATGCTTATAAACAAGATCAGAAAAACATTGTTGTGCAAGGCTCTAAGATGCTTACCTATTAGCTGTGGAAAGCTCCCAAATTTTGATGTATTATAATAATGCATTTTTTTGAGCAGCACTATTTTGATGTATGTAGTGCAGTGCGGTAGATGGTGAACGTTAAGCCTCTTCAGCTTAGTTTCGGTGCGACGAGCAAATTACATAGCAGTATATCTCAGCAGTTACATAATCTGAAGCTCTTTCAAATCCTATTCAAGTTTAAAATTATCTACCTCATATTAGTATTGGAAATGTGTTATTGTACCTCTGTGTACAATAGATTAAACTTTTGTAATTATTCAAACTCTCAAAGCACTTCAGTGCAATAAAAGGCACAAGATTAAAGCCATGAAACACACCTCTTTATATGCGCTGTATAAGGAAGACAAAGTTTGTCCACATCTTCCAACCATACAGATGGAAACGTATTCAGATATTCAGTTAGTATAGCTGACAGTAAGTATAGAGTATGCTTTCAGGCTAATGAATAAATGAAAAGGCTCATCTGGGGATGAGAGCTGCAAACTTGCTTAGGCTATAAATTCTATGGTATGTGACACACTGGTCCATGCTATGTAGTTCTGCCTATAAAAAATTAACATTTATAAATTATTGATAAGTTATCTGGGCTTCACACAGGAAATTAAAGGATTTTTGAGCAGACAGTACAGATTAATATAATACAGCAAAGCATTACATGTGCTCAGTTAATAAAGGAGGAGACAGGGCCATGCATTCATGCATTACCCCACCTGATTGTCCAAATACATGAGGTTCCTTTGGAGGTGATGGGAGAGAATGTCGTTCTAACATCAGCAGCAAAAAAGGAAAGGATAGAAAAGGCAACAGCAGAATAAGAAAAGCGAAAAAGAAATCACATTCTCTCTCTGATGATCTCTCTCTAACTCACAAAACACACAAGACTGTCATGTACATTACTTCCAAAACTAACCAGACTAAAAGAAAGCAGGACAAGTCAAGGTGAAGAAAAAGGCCAGGTAGTAGATGTTCTAACATGATGATCATACCATGGGGCATGTAAGAGCTCCAGAATGAGCTCCAAATGGGCACAGAGGCAAATCGAAAACAAAGAAATGAGCATTAGTTAAACTTGATGCTAACCCGCTAATCTACACAAGGTACAGCATCAATCCTTGGCTATTCTGGTACAATGAGACTTCAAACAACTTGTAGAGAAGTAGCTAAAAAAAAGTGCATAAGTCATTATAAACCTAAGTCCCTCATATCTAACCATGCCCCACCTCAGGGTTGGTTGACCTACATCAGCTACAGTCAAATCTGTGGTCTGACGTCTTAGAAGAGACTTAAAATGCAAAAATCCTGAATTAACTTTTACGTATGCCAGTGGACTTAACCTCCTTAGCCGGTCACTCTTTAAGCTCACCCATGGCTTTAATTTCATTTCTAGCTAACTTCAGTCTGGACTCTTTAGGTAGTAAATGGACTCCACCATCTGTTAGGCCAACTGACATGGATCACAATTAATGATCAGATGAACTTTAAAAAAGTCAGATATTGGTTGCAAACTAATTTATTTTTGATCCCAGAAGTTTTGGAAAAAACTGAAAGAAAATTGATCCTTTAATATAATGAACAGACAACTTCAAACCAAAGCATAGCCCTTTATAACTATAGCACCTTTTCTCCCTATGTCAGCCTGTGTGAAGACCAAAAAAAAAAAGTCCTCTGGATCCAGATGAATAATGGAAGTGGATAAAGATGGCATACACAGCAAACGCTAACACACACGCCTGCAGGGGCATCCCTTGAGGCCTGACCTTTGGGTTGTCGCCATCCATGTTTAGTTGCATAAGCTGTGCTACAGTGTGCTCCCGGATACTGTTTAGCTCTGCCTGCTGCCGTCGCAGCTTTATCAGCAGCAGAGTCAGTTCCTCAGGCTGCAAGGGAGGGAGGGAGGGAGGGAAATACAGCCACAATGAAACAGGGACACACCGCAAGGAGAGTGGGAAAGGAAAGGAGAGAACAGACCAGGACAGGAGATTTAGAGGTATCAGGCTCCCAGTCGGTGAACAGTTGCTATGTCAAGGTACTGAGTTTTCATGCAGCTCAGGACCATGAGATAATCCAAGGTGCTATCGCTGTCTGCGGCATGCAAAGTCTTCAGATTCACTCAAGACAGAACAACAGTTTAGCATTTATTACAGAATCCAGTTCACACTTTACCAGATCCATGAGAACATGGTACTGTGCGAGGCTTTGACATAAATTCCTGATCTGGCTTAGAGAGTTGTGAGTGACAGGGTTTTTAAGTCTCCACTAGTGTGAAGCGAGTCAAAGATGCTCCTGAAGTGAACACAGCTTAAATCCTAAAACTCTGAACAGTCATCTGAGTTCTACCTAAATCTGTCTCCAGAGATTCTGTCACAATGTTTTCTTGAAGGGAAATGAAGGACAAAAAGAGGGAGAGGGAGAGAGGAAGGGTAGGTGGTGCTATAAAAAATAATCTGGTTGCTCAACGAAGTCCAATTAAACCCAAACATATAAGTGTGCGAGCTCAAGCTTGAAATTACTGGGTAGCGTACAGCATTACATAAATTCAGTTAGAAGATAGTGATGCCAAGGAATAGATGAGGACTTACTGTTTTTCCTTGGAGAGACTGGGCAGTGATAGTCTGGATTGGGATCCCTGCAGGCATAGACCTCCTGTCCGGTGGGTAGGCATACTGCAGGACACAGTGAATGAAAAACAACACCGCTGTGTTATTTTACACTATGGATAGCTTATAATAATCATCTACAGCTGAAACCTTTAACCTATTACTAAGAAATGTTTGGTTTGCACCCTCAGAGGTAATTGGCTTTTTAGATATTTTTTTGTTTTATCGCCAGAGGTTTGAGCAATCCATCCATTCATCCACATCCATCCACCCATCTATCCCCGAGCAATAAATCTTTTGCAGGGACACAGTTGGTTGGAGCTGATCCCAGCTGGCACAGGGCAAGAGATGGAGTCTTCCTGGATAAGTCGCCAGTTTATCACAGGGCTGACACAGAGACAAACAACTGTTCTCACACACTTTCACACCTATGAGCAATTTAGAGCCACTGCTGAACCTAACCTGCATGTCTTTGGACTGGAGCCCTGCAGGATATCAGTACTGAGATATCCATCTCAGGTTCTGTCATCACAAATACAATAAAGATGAACGTAAATTAATCACTCTAAAAGCATAATAGTTTTCCCTGTTATTGTAGATGAGCCAAAGTACAGAAAATGATTTAAAAAGTTTTTTTGGAAAACTATTTCTTAGATAAAAAGTAATTCTTATAGAAATTGCTGACAACAAGTTCTGCCCATGACTGTGAAAAGAATTTTTTCATTTTTTTTCTTAACTTCCCTGCATTTTATTGCACAAATAGTATATTAAAATCTGACAAAATAAACCCATAACTATCTGCATGACTAGATACTGCTAAAAGCAAGAGATAAATACATTTTTTTATGTGGTGAACCACACCTTATGCCTTAACTGACCTTGTTGAGTTGTGGCCTGTGCCGTCTGTCAATGCTCAAGTCTCTTCTGTAGACGGGGGAGGACAGCTCTGTACGAACACTGCTCATGTTGTAGGAACGCATCGGAGAGTAGCCGCCATACATGGACAGTGAGCCGTGGGAGGGTGAGGGGGGGATGGAGTGGCTTGGTGCTGCGTGCTCCGACAAATTGATCATGGTTTTGGGACTGGCCATATTGCTGTAAAGCCCCGGTTGCCTGCTGTAGGCCTGCCTTTGTTGCCACTCAAATAACTGCCACATGGTGTCATCACGCATGGAGCGGCGCTTGTCAGCTGATGAGGGACCAAGGGCTTGGTCATACAATGAGGGTGACATGCTGCAGATGCTGTCTCTCTGTGCCATGCTATTCCTTGGCATACTGCAGTAGCCATCGCCATAATGTGGCATGTAAGGTACCCTATGGCTTGGCATGTTCCTAGGTAGAGTCTGGTACGACGTAATGCTGGAGAGAAGGAAAAAACAAGAGTTATCACAAAGGAGTTAAAAGGGTTTCTTTTTGCTTGATTGACACAAACTCTTTAACTGGTGTTAGGTGAAAGTCACATATAGTCATATAATTTAGCATTAATTTTCATTATAAAATTAATGTGATGGCAGCAGACACGGTCATTTTTTTACAAGAAGCTGGGATAATGCTTCATTTTGCTGCTTTTATTATATGACTGTATTTGAATCATATCTTTATAATGAGGGATCTGCCTCATAGGAATTACAACAATTGAATCATGCTCCAACTAATTTATTGTTAAAATTATTTCTTTATTTTCCTAAAGAATTATGTTGTTTCATGAACAAGATGACGTAACGGACAAATTTAAAGTAGACAAAAAATATATAGTTAATTTACAATTCAATTTTCTGTCTCTCTTATTTCGATATCATTAGAGCAAAACATTAAATTATAACTTGCTAGCTAATTCACTCATCAAAGCAATGTTGTTGCGAAATCTGTGGTTAGTAGTGCAGTTTTCTATATAGATTTGATCTGAACCCTTCACTTTCATAAATCACCTCAGGACAAATTAGACTTTTCAAGTGACAAGAAGGCTTTGAAAAGCTCCACTCCCAGAGTGGGTTCAAAGTCAGTGCAGTTGGCATTGAGAGAGCCTCCTATTGAGACTCCCTGACAGATTGTGGCTTGGGTGCTCACTAGTCTGTATGAACTCAGTAGCATCAAAGAAAAGGCTTGTGACAACATGGAAACTAAACACAGTTCTAGAGGATATGTATGAAATGACAAACAGAGACTGTTTAAAGAGTGAAACCGAGAGGGAGTTCAGGCTAATCACAGAGAACCACTACGGAAATAATGATCAGGGTCTTGCTGATCATCTGTTTCATGCAAAGCTCAAAACTGATTTGTGTCTCCATACTTTTTTATTCCAGGTATAAGTGGATGCAAAGAGTCAAGGCTGTGTCAAACATAAGCATAAACCAGGCAATGAGGAAATGTCAGACAAATTAACATATGGAGAGACAGGCACACTGACAGACGGGCAGACAGATAGACATGGTGACATGGCCAGTTTAATGTCAACCAATTAAAATGGGACTCACAGCATGATCTGTGGCAGGCAGAAACTTTAGCCAAATGCTTTTCTCAGCTTTTATACTGCTCTAGTTCTATTTATGAGTACAGTCCATAGTGTAACATTTAAGTGTAGCAACACAGCTCTAAAAAGGTATAAAACAAAGACGTTTGGAAAATTTGAGCCTGCATATGTACGGCATGTGGGCATTCGAATGCTAATGGACATTCTCTCCTGTCCAAAGATGCAGGTGAAGTGGCATTTCTAAATTATACAAAGTTTTGACAAGTTTTATTTGTAGTTGTCAAAGAGGGATTGGAGAAGATTGGACTCTGCTGAAAAAACATTTAAACAGTTTGTACTGGCATATTGTTTCTTTTCTGTGAGATCACCCAATAAAACAACTCCATCACTAAGGCTGTTTTAAAAGTAGGTCGAACCAACCTCCTGGTGTCATCGTCCTGGCTGCGTCCTCTTTGTGTACGGACCCACTGCTCCAGTTGCTGCATTGAGCTAGTCCTGCTGAGGTTGCGGTCTGGCTCATGGGTGGGACTTCGCCGAGGAGGGACTCCGGTCCCATCAGCTTGACCATGCTCACCAGACCCATTGACCTGGGGGGTGTGGTGTGACCCATCTGTTTCTGCTGGAGTCTGCGGTGAGGTGATGTTAGCCTTAACAGCAGCTGCCTGGGCTGGCTGCATTTTGATACTATTGATCTTGGTAAGTGGACGCTCGCGCTCTGCCCCATCCTTCTGAAAGCCATAGCGCTCAGCGTCTCTTTGCTTCTTCTCTTCTTCTGCTGTGGTGGAGGGAGCTGCTGCAGTGCGCTCACGGTCCACCTCACGATTACGTTCATTGTTCTTAATTTCAGGCTGTGTGAGTGGCAGCTTGTGGTTGGCCACATTATTGATCTCTTGTGGTCCACACTGCTCCACTTTTAGCTTGTCCAACCTGATAAAGACAAAGAGGAGGCTTTAGCAAAATTACAGAAAGAAAGTAAAATTAGCATCTGAAATAATGAACATAGTCTTAGATGGTCAGTTAAATGTGTTTCAGATATTGTATCATGTACAATTATACTGTGGACCTAATGCACTACTTTTGTGAACTCTCTGCTAATGGGGGCAGCTTTTAAACAAAAGGGAAAATGCAAAGAAATTGAATGAAGGTGCATAATGTTTCTTACAGCTGCCAGAGGAGGCCAGGCGTGTAAAAAGGAATCAGATATCTCCAATAAAAATGCCTCTGCTTCTGCTGGGGCACATCACAAAGTTGCTGCTCAGACTCTGTTAATCCATTTGCAGCTCTCTTTTGCCCCCTCTCTAAAAGACCTATCTGCAGCTCTGCGGTCCTCAGGGAGGTCTATTGAGGTAATAGACACCACTACTCCTTGACCTTAGACAAACTCAAGGTCACAGCTTCAAAGTTTGGAAAATTCCCCTTAGCAGCATGGCTCACTAGGTTAGCAATAAGAGGGCAGTGGGAAAGGCATTCCTTTAGAGTTTCCACTTGTATCCTTTTAAATAGCAGCACAAGTCACATAATGTGTTCTCCAGCCTTCTGTGGTTTCACCAGCCCAGTAGAGCACATATTTAGCTCTATGAAAGGTCTGTGTGTCATACTGTTCTGAAGAGAGGATTCAGACTACTGAACTTTTAAATAAATGAGAAGATGCCATAAAATATAATACTATCATAGAATGCAAGACATTGGATACTGGAATTAGGATAAACTTTGGTCGAGATAGAGTTTACAATGCTGCTAGTCTACTCTACATAGCCTTATAACAGAATCACATTGTTCGATTTCACAGTGCTATTCAGTTGATTTCAGGCACTAGTGCTCTGTGTAATTACGAAGCACTTTACCATTACGCCTCTGCTCGCCCATGTAAAAGGAGGGCATTAGACAGGCAGACTGCCAAATGACAGACATTTTACACTGTTTAAAAAAGGAAGGAAAAAAACACTATCCTCATGAGTCAGTGATCCTGATCAGCCAGCACAGCTGTGCACAACATCCCTGAACAACCTGCACCAGGCACTCACAGTATGCATATGCATGTGTTTTACTCAGAAATAAACTTTGATAGCAAAAACAGTTTCATAACAACAAGATAGTCAAACTTCTTCAACAGGCCACAGACCAGAAATGTCAAAAGAGGGTGTCAAACTGGTACTTGAACTTAACAGGTTTAACAGGGATTTAAAGCAAAAGAAAGGGTAGAGAAATAAACCAAGGAATGCAAAGTCAATCCTACTTGTTATTTAAAAAAAAAAATTCTCCATCTATAAGAACACCAACCAACCTTCGTATGAAATACAGGAACTCAGTAAAAATTATTATTTCAGTGATGATCTTACAAACCTCTTGACTGGCTCTGCATGCACAAGTGCAGCATCTGTCATTACTTTCATCCATGACTCCATCTCTTTGGCTGTGTCAGTGCAAAAATAGTATGTCCGCATGTTGGGATGTGTGGCCTGTTTTGACAATGGACAGGATCAGGGTCGGGATAAGCGACACATAGAGAAAGAAATCTGGAACAAAAAAAGAGAGAAGCATCAGGTCACCTGAGATTCATATCCCTTAAACCAGAGACTGATTAATCATATTTGATGGTTTTTATGTAAGATTATCACTCAACAGAAGAATGTAGAGCTGTTAAGACACGTCATTTACTCAGAAAAACAATGGCGAGAAATATTAAATTATAGCTTGAAAAAAATACTTCTGGTTGCTGGCATTAGCACTATCCACACAATCCAACTATGAATCACCTGAGTTTCGTGCATACGACCAAATTAGGACATTACATCTACAATAATGGCTGTACAATACTGTAGGACTTACCATGCAGTGCATTGTATGGCAGATGCATTGTTCTGTAGTTTCTTTGTTTGCTCGCAGCAAACAAGCCAATTTATTGTTACAGCCAAACACAGAAAGAGAAAAACAGAATGTTTAGTGAACAACCTCAATTTCCTGTTTACCATTGTCTAAAAACAAATAAAGTCTATTGCTATTGCTCCACTTTCTTTAGGATAATCTTGAAAAATGAGAAGTTTTAATGAAATGCCATTTTGGCCAGAACAACAAGGGACAAGAAAAGTTCAGGATTAAAATATGCAGTCAAAAACTTCCCATTCCTTAGTGAATCACTGTCAACTGAAGAGGTCAGGCCCAGCTTCTGGGTTTCTCTCTTTAACTCAAGTCTCTTTCTCTTAAGTCTAAGTCTAAGTTGGAAAAGGAGTGGGCTGTGTGGTTGGAGAGACCTTGAGCAGACTCCCAGGCGTCTGTGTTTGGCTGTATTTGGCAGGTCAACTTTGTTGTCTCTTAGGCTTTATGAAGGACCCACAGTCAAATACTGTACACACCACTGAGGTCCCATAAAATATGCCTGTTGCCCTGAAAATCGGGGTTTCTGTAATGCTTCAGTACTCCAGCACAGACATATCACTGTTGGCAAGCACTTTCTTTGCTTTCTTAGCATTAGCAGTGTGCAGTTCAAGTTTTAAAAAAGGACTTGCATTACTTCAGTGTCAGTCAATGAAAATTATTTCTTCAGAAAGACAAAACATATTTCAAGCAAAGTAAGCCTAGAAGTTGACTTAAAAGCTTAAGAAAACACTGGAAATATAAAACCACCACAGCAAAAGAACTATTCCTAACTTTCAAACTCTAAATAGCAATCACAAGTACTGTCTAGGGATTTGTAAATTCAGCATCTTATTTTGTAAGAGCTTTAAATAATACTAATGGTTTATTTTTTTGTGCTCTAAATGTACTTAACCAAAGCATATGCAGTATAACAAAGTTTGACAGAACTAAAAACATGCACTGACCTTGAAGGCATATTTTCTGTTAATGTGATCATCCACAGACAGCATGGATATATGAAAGCTTGGTAGGAGGATGCTGCCAAGAATCCCCTCCTCTTTTTCATCTGCAGAGAAAAAAACTCAAGTCAGCACAAAGCAGTAGGGGTTTTTTTTGTTGGTCAGCTTCAAATTGTGCATGATACTACATCAAACTTTAATAAGGAACTCTAATTTGTGAGCATAATAAAGGTCAGAAAAAAAATAAGGGGACTACAAGAGGAGGGTGTTGGTCAGATGAGCAGAGTCCAATCAGTGGAAAAGATGAGCATTGATTCAATGTCCTATGCAGCTTGGCTACCCTAATCCTCATTAACTTTGCAGACAGGGCTCCACATTGACAATGAAGCACTCTCCACAGGGGGGATTAGATTGAGTCTAGAGTTTTAAGCAGGGAATTGCCTAACCTCCTAATTTGATATAAGCAATCTGCACTGCTTACCCAAAACAGTGAAGGAAAACAAAATATGTCAAGGAAGTGACTGCTGCAGTCCCATATGGGCATCTTTTCTCTTTGCTTGGTCTGTGTGTATGTTTGTGTTGACGGAGGAAGTTATGTAAAAGTCTCTTAACACATTCTGGAAACTAAAATAAACTCTGTCCAGAGAAGTGTTTTAGCACGGTTTAAGATACAATCTCTGTCAAAACTGATGTGCCTAAAATTGATTATCACATAAATAGTCACAAACACTGGACATTCTTTAGGTAAAGTGGTGGTAAAGTAAGACCAGAAAATTCTTTGCTTGGGCTGAGAATGTTACAAGGTGGAACTGTTACTGAAAGCTATTTATGTTACTGAAAACTATGACGCAGTCATGGTGGTGGTAAACATAGACTGTGAAATACACAAGAGTGGACACATCATGACAAATAATTCCAAATCAGGTAGTGAATGTGGGTGTCTGCGTCATCGTTTCCAAAAGTATAAATTTCCCCCCTTATTAAAATTACAAGGAAGCCCAAGAGTTTTCGAACTCAAATGATGTCATATAAAGACAGAGAAGTTCTGAGAGTCATAATGATGGGTGAGTAATATCTGAGGAAAAAGTGGCAGCTGAACTCTGGTCAACCTCTGGTAGTTAAGGGGTAAAACTGTCCGGCCTTAAGCTGTGTTTGGAACCTTGGCTCCAGTGCTGTAATCTGAAGGACTGATAGATTGATCTGCTCTCCTGCATCAGCTGCACCTATAGCCCGCTGACCCCACATTATTTATTCATTAAGTCTCTCCACATGTGCTTTTTCTCTAACAGACACACACAAACACAGAGGATTCAGCAGAACAGTCTCTGAACATAAGCTCACATCGTGGGAGATCCTGCACACACAATCATAATCTGATAAGTACAGCTGATAGCAGTTATGTCTAGTTAAGGGGGAACACATTTCATGACCCCTCTGCCCACTCTCTGCTGATGGATGGATTTCTCAGCGTGTCCGTTCAGATAAAGCCGCTGGGCTTGCTGCTGTGGCTTTTGTCATTCAGTGGGCGGAAAGAAGGCGACAGGACTGGCAGACACCAGAAATAACACAGACTAGATGTCATCCTGATCAGCACAAATGATGACTGTATCCGCATCAAGTGAGCAGGGGGCATTGGGGTATGTGGACTTGAGCCAAGAAAGACTTATGTTTTCTATGTCGCTGCAGCCTAACAGTAGATTTACTCTACATTTACCCCCCTGCCAAAATGATCCACAGGACTCATTTCAATTCTTTTTTTTTAAATAGAAAAACAAACCTTCTCTGCACACAGCTGTGTCAATATTTGATATGAATATCAGTACTGTGTGAGAAGGGCTGAAATGCCCACTCACCAGCAGCTCAGATAACGGCATCTTATAAAAAATATCACATCTAACACTTGCAAATATTTTCCTACTGTGCAACAGTTGTAAAAAGGAAGGTTTATAAGTAGAGACAGATTTTGATAATTGAATGGAAAAACTATTTCACTGGACTGTGACTCTCTCAATTGGCCTATTATAAAAAACATTGCAAAGATTATGACTAATAATGAATGAGGTGCTATGGTCTATTTAAGAAAATTGCAGACTGAATAAATATTCTTTCAAGTTTCCAGTATAGTCAAAGGGATATTTTTATGACTTGGTTATTAAAATATGGGTCACTTCACTAAATTACAGGACCATGTAAATACCACACATATTCAAAAGGATGATCTAAGTGATAATAATAGCGCTTCTTCCAAAGTGAAATGAAAGGAGGATAGCAAAATATTAGCAGGATAATTTTAGTTTACATGTACTGAAGCTGAATCCAAGATTTAGGCTAAAATGCTGCCACTGTATAAAAACAGCTTGCTCTGGAAACTTGTATAATATTAGTGTGAAATCCAATTTGTTCTCTTGCCTTCTTTTTCAACTTCTGCATCCAAGCCTTGGTTAAAACCCTGGGTTTTTTTCTTGGGGAAAAAATGATCTCTTATATGGCAAATCAGACAACAGGAGAGCCATTTCAATTAATATGTCTCTTCTTTTGGTTCTGACAGGCTGCTTACCACAGAGAACTGGATCCAGACATATTAACAATTGCCAAGAGCACAGCTTGTGGCTCTGAAGGTCACATCAGCACTTTAAACTACTAATGGAAAAATGCTATTGTTGTTATCAGTGCAGAACTGATGAAACATGGCAGAGGGCAGAACTCACCTCTGTAGTAGAAAAGACAAAGGTCAGACAGCACAAACCACCTCTTCTTCCACAGCTTCATCCCTGTACTGTCCTGAAAAGACACCACAGGAGTAGGACACAGTTATTCCCACAAAATGACAGAAATGACCGAGGGAAAAAATACTTGAGGTTAAATTCTTTCCCTGTGGTTTACTGTTTGCTTCATGTAGCTGAACAAACAGGGTTACAAGGCAGCAACCGATTAATTAACACATATCACTTTGCCTTTCCCTTTTCTTCTTTCTGTGTACATTTTCTGCATATTGCAGCTCAATATGCCTTTTGGACTTCTTTTAATTTTCTAAATACATGACATGTTTTAATGAGATTGTGACATTCATCCACCTTTTACTCCTTACTGACACTCCAAGTTCTACAAATTCTTGTTCTAAAATGAAGTAAGGGGAAAAAATATTTGGTCCAAGGGAAACATATGACTTCTGGTAGGAGTTATACATAATGAAGTGAGTGCTAAGAAGAAGAATGACACAGTGAAGGAACATAAACCTTCTTTTCTTATTTTGTTCTTTTGTATTGCAACAGTGTGATCAAATGGGGTTTCAGGCTGCTGTTAAAAAGGATAAAGGGTGAGGAAAAGGGTATTAACTCCCCCTTTTGCTTTATTGGAAAACTTGAGCAGAGCCTTAATTGTGGAATCCACCCAGAGACAAAAGTAGGGGGAGGGACCTCAACAACTCTGTCATTATGGTCAAACAGCATGTGGGCTGCAGTTTACTTTAAATGGAAATTCACTTCCATGAACCAGCATGTTTAACACATTAGTATCAAAAAGTCACAATACCAGATGTTCATAATCGAGGCACATCGAAAAAGTAACTAAAGATTCAAATTTCTTGTGTCCATTAATTTATCACCTTCCCTTCATTCACTACAAGCCTTAATCACTCGTTTTAACATGTGTTCATGAATAAACTTTATCAAAAGTTCTGTCTGATCCCACTCAGTTCAGGCTGGAACAGAAAAATGAGGCTTTCACCATCACATCAATCACTGTGGCATTTTGTTCTCCCAGTGGATCAACTGAAGGGCTGCAGTTTTTCCTCAGCCAAGGACCTCAATAGCTTCCAGGTTTCAATGAGGGAGGAAAATAAAAGTGCAAATCCAGCTTTTATTCCATGTAGCAGATTTGTGAGCCTTTTGCTTGATCTACGTCACCCTGATTGAGGTCCCCAAAGAAATAGCAGCTGGCAGCCGTACTAAGGGAAGCCATCATGTGTTCACAAAGAGGCTGCAATCAAAACTAAATGATCTCCCACTTAAGAGGCAAGAGAGAGTCCTGTCTGGCCCAGAGCTGCCTCAAGCTACCCCTTTTCACCCTCCTGTAAGTAACCAAGGAACTGTGATGAGGGATAGGTATTTAAAACCTGACCACATTCAACGACTGGCTGAGCAGAAACACTGGTCAAAGAAGTGTTTACATTCTTCAGGGCATCAAAAGGTATCCTTTATGGTTATCTTAACACAGTTGCTGTAAAGTAAAGAAAGAGATTCTAACCTTATCTTAAGTGTAAAAACTAAGAAAACTTATTTTAAATATCCTTGTTTCTAAATATCAATAACATTTTAAATACATTTCTCCAACAAATGGATAACCCCCACCCCCAAAAAGATCCAACTTTTTTTATTCACTCTGAGTTTCTATTCAACACTTAGACAGAGTGGCAATTAGAGCTGAATGCAAATGTCAGCACACATTAGCACTGCCATCTCACAATGGCAATCCTGACATTTACTTTATAGTGCAAAACACAAAATACTTCAGATGAGCATGTCATTAGTTGTGCAGGTATTTAATGATAAAAAATTGACTTGATGGTGGAGCTCAATGAAAAAATCAGGGAATCAATTTTAATTTTATACAATTAACCTTTGTTGCCATGATTGTCTGTACCATATTTCATGGAAATCCATCAAATAGTTGATGAGACTTTTAAATCTTGACTGACATTACTTTCCATTAAGCTATGCTGTTAGTGCAGCTAAAATAATACCAAATTACCTGCTCTGCTGCTCAACTTATGAGTTATCAAAACAAATGTTAAGTTTATTTTGAAGTTATAGAATCTAGCTTACCTGTTTATAAAGCCAGTTTCTCTTGATTACTGGAGCGCTAGGATTCCTCCTGATAGAGTTGGATCGCTTTCCGAAGTTATGAATTTTTTTGGAAGGTCTTGAGGGCTAGAAACATAAGAAGTATTAATAAGTAAACCACAGAGTTAAAGTAATCCAAAAAAAAAAAAAAAATCATGGCAGTAAAATATGATCATGTTAGTCTTCTATTAATTTCCTCACAGAACAGACATGCATAAAAACTCCATCTTCATGTGTTACACTCACTCTTCCTGCTGGGCTGCTGGGGTTTGCGGCATAGTCCGAGCCGCCTGTGTAGTTGGAGGCCTCACTCATGGTGCTTAGCGGCCGTTCCTTCTTCTCATTCACCGGCACTTTGGAAACCGATCTAAACAAAAGACACAAAGCATACCAAGAGTATAAAAGCAAAATCCTCAGTCAGGATTATAGACAGCCAATTTAGGCCTAATGACCTCGGAAAAGAAAAAAGAAAAAGAAGAGGAAGTAGACTTTATTGTCTGTTCCCAGATCATTCCTCTGAAGTTCAAACTCTCTATACTGTATAATGAGATCTCAACATGGGCCTATGAATCAAGCCAATTACTCCCACCATGTCACCACAGATACATCCCAGTTGTCTAACAGCTTTAAATGATCTGCAAGTCTGCCTGACATACTAACTTGCAGCAGTTAATCAGGTCAGGATGCTTCTACAGTACAAGACATTTTTTAAGCAAAAGTTGAAAGCATACTAAGTTCAATACATTTGCTATTGGACAGAGCACTTCTTGAGAAAAGTTGTCTCTGGCCCATGCAGATGTCCTAAATTCTTTAGGAGAAGAACAGCATTGTGGTCTATAGGGAACAAGACAGGAAAACGAGAGTAGAGCAAAAATACTGCAGCAGTGAAACAAGTGTAATCCCTCTGATGTCCTGGTTTCAGGTCAGTGAATAAGGATAGAAACTGCCAACCCTGCACTGCAAACTCCCACACCCAACTTGCCCTTTTGATCAGTGAGATCACATTTATTTGTCTTGCATATCTGGGCCTATTTCCACAGTTTACTTTAGTGCTGTGCTAGCTCTGGTTCTGGCTGAACCTGTTACCATTCTAATGCTGGGGGGGAAAGTGCTCTAGTTTGTTTGTGGTTTTTTAAGGCGATCTCAATCATCTTGGTGCATCTGGGTGCTTAGTGCTAGGCCCAGGATGCAGCTATGGTGCCTTTTCAAACTAGTTCTGGGGGGGATCTTGTTTTGGTGGAACGTTTGCATGTGAGGAGATCAGCCCTGGTATTAATACAGCTAAATCTATGCAAAAGAATGGTGTGAGCTACTAGGGCACAGTCATAAGTACCATTAGCAACCGTGTTAGGGTAACTTGCACTTTCCACCATGTAGATTGACAGCTTTGCGGTTTAGACCACGACTTTGAAAAAATGCAAATAGCACAGAGGGTTTAGAATGACTACTAAATTAATTGGCTGACAGACTAAAGATTTAAATATTTTGCATTACAGTTAGCATAAAAGTAGCACTAATTTGATAATCCATAATCTGTCCAATCAGTACACTCTGTTTTTTATCTATACCACCCAAATCAATCCATCAAGCTGTTAATCTGTTAAAGACACAAAAAAGACAACAAGACTATACAAAAAGGAAACTCATTTTACAAAGGATTTAACAAGTCAGACTTCATGCTGTTACACTCAAGGTGCACACATATTAGAAGGGATCACAGGGGATAACATCAGCTTGAGTCACAACAGCAGGCAACACACACAGGATTTTCATTCCCGTGCATAAGACAGATCTGATACTACTAGCAGACCCTACATAACAATGACAAGACAAAACAATGAGAATCACAGACTGACTTTGCCTTACCTGTATTTTGAAGGAAAGTTACATGGTTTGTTTCAAGGTCAGGCTTAGCTGCAAGACGCAGCCACAACTTAATGCTTGTATTAGAGACCATTAATTGCTAGCCACATAAGAGAATATCTCGCATAAAAGAATTTCTCCTATTATTAGGGCTCACTGGCTATCCAAAGTGACAATAAAATAAAAATACATGTAAGGGGATTCTGTGCAGAGGAGATACATCTCTGAAGATATTGTCAACCAAGTCATGGGTTGGACAAGTAGGTGCGTAATGCTTTCTTGTGTTGAAAAGCACAAAATTCCAAGTTGCTGCTCTTAAACGGCTGCTTGTGCAGACATGAGTAGCCACTGCCTACTACTTCATCCAATTTGTTCACTCCAGAATGAAACATGAGGAGTTTCAGCACTTCCAGTGACAGGTAAAATCCTAACGGAACCATAATAATAGATAGTGTGCCGAGTCGCCATCAAGACATAATGGTTTTGTGACGTGGAGAAGGTGGACAGACCTTGTTGTTACAAATAAATTGCTCTTTTGGATGCTCTGTTTGGTCAACAGACTATGTCCAGGCTCTGATCTGCAGTGTGCTTTTATTTTGAGTCATATAATCAACCTAAATGCAATGAAACTGAAAAGTAGTGAGTAAAAATCTTGCACTTCTACTAAGAAATTGTAAATTACTAAATAAATAACCATACATTCTTGATAACATGAATTTGAAGGATAACTTTATTTCAAAACATCCCCTGCCTTAAATAAAATGCACACTTGCAAGTCAGACCCCCAAATGTCACCTCTGTATTTTTAAATGAAACTTTTCTCTGCATGGCTTCATGAAATTCCACATGGATTAGGTCAATGTTCATATGCACCACATGAGGTTTTGTCACATGAGTGTCTGTCTGCTTTAAATTACTATTTTCTTGTTTAGGATGTTCTCCTGACAACATCAGCCCACAGCAGATACGACTGTCATGTATAAACACAGTAATAGTTGCAGCAAAATACATACACTAGACAATGAACATCTTTGTGTTAAGCACAGCAATAACAAAGTAAAAAAAAAAAAATTAAGGGTGAGAAAACGATAAGATGTTACTATATATGCCAGCAATAGAGGTAAATTGGAATTGGAAATTGGAAAATGTTGGCTCAGTTATACAGCTTAGTTTATGTGCCAGTTATACTTGGAGGTCTACCTAGCACACATGGTTGTAAAAGCAATGTCATTACATTATGGACAGGATGCATGTCCATCACCGGGCCAACATCCAGTCAGACAAGCAGATTACTCTAACACCCTCAGAGTAATTTGGTGTGCTAAGCTAATTCAATATAACCTATATGTTGGTGCACCAAGACGCACACACAGGGGTACACACAGAAAACATGCCAACTCCACACATTGAGGCCCACAGATCAAACTCTGGACCTTCTGTGAGATCAAAGTGCTATCTACTGTGCTGCCTCAGGAATGAAGAGTCCCATCAGGCTTACAAATTAGGCCTTTGGGCTGCACAAGTGTTAATGCAGCTGGTTTTAACTAAATGCCTAATGTAAGACAGTAC
>JAPZDZ010000023.1:17351651-17371339 GCA_029783805.1 Acanthurus tennentii | reverse complement strand
CTCTCAAGTTGTCTTGTTGTCTATAATACAATTTATAAACTCCACATTTTTAGACTAACCCATATGAATTAAAATGTCACATCACAGCCTGGTCCTGCATGGATTTTATGTGTCTGTGTGGATCTGTGTGTGCGAAGTGAAGAGGATTTACACTGCCACTGAAGCTTGACGGTCAATGCACACTGGGGGAAACACTGAACTGAGTGGCTGAGAGTGCATTTTTAAATGACCACACAGCATTTCCAAAGAAACAAGGTTGCTTTTTAAACACTTTTGTTTGGCAGTGAACCTGATCTTTATCTTTTTAGCCAACAAAAGACCAAATAACAGGCCAAGCATACACAGATCAAATTATCAGTGTAAACATTTGACGCAGATGCAGTAAAGCACTGAACTGGGTGATAAGCCACATATTACCAATTTATAACAATATGAACCAACTCCATTGTCTGATGTCAGTATGCTCTGTAATATGCAATGCTTTCAAGAGTAACCCTCATGAAAAAATATCAAAAAACTACAATCACTAATTAAAGTTCTCACCTTTGCTTCAGATTATTGTTCAAATTATAATGAACTTAGGTGTGGTAGTTACTACATTTATTAATACTGGCATGTATGTTCAAGAGTTGCACATGGCAAAAAGAATGCTGTCAAACTCATGTGTCTCCACTTCTAGGAACCTAGAAGGAGTCATTGCAAGGAGGCAAAAAAGGTTAAATGTACAGCCTCATTTCACAATGAAAGATAACAATAGTTCTAGTTATAATGTCTGCAAAATTATTTATTTTTGCTGTAAGAGTTGAAACACCTTTCTACGTAACATGGCTCAAATACCAGGAGTACCATGCCTTTAACACTATGCACGAGTGAGCTGTATAAAAAATTAACAGTACATCTGTTAACAAGGGTAAACATCCTGTTACAGTGACATAAGCCTCATGTAAGCTGGCTAGGCAGATTTTTTGACTAAGAGAAACTAACAAAGGATAAAGTGGGCATTTTTTTCTTTTATTTCACTCATATTAAATAAAAGATGCCTAACTATCCAAATAAAACAGTAGTTAAATTGTGGAGCTTTGCACCCCCGAGATGATGCATGCATTTTCTACTCTGTTTCTTCACTGTGTTACAAGTCAGAGATAATAAAGCAGTTGCAGTAACACTGAAAACCTGTGTTGGACCACTTTTTCTGCAAAAAACACGGATCAGGAATCAGTGAGAGAAATGATGTAGAGTCAGACTGATAACAAAATAAATAATTGTATTGGTTCCAAGAAAATTAATCTACTGCCATCCCTAATTTTCTGATCAAATAACCCAGCTCTCACACAGCAAAGGAACACAGTTGGGCCTCTTACCTGCATACATGTACCCTTAACATCCATGAGGAACAGAGTATGAAGGGTTGTCCACAAAAATCAAGCTTTTGTACAGTTTGTCTAAACAAAGTGGACAGATAACTGAGCTGTGTATCACAAAGTTCACCCTGCAACCAAACAAGAGTGCAAATTTAATGCTTCCCGAGAAAACTACCGACTAAACTACCAACAAAGTGGACTGAATGACAGGATATAAAAGATTTGCCCAAAACCTCAATTTCATCAAGAATGTTGTGCTTGACCCTCAGCTCAGGAAAAGTGAGTAATGATCCTCCTGCGGTTAGTTGTTCTTGAAGGTTTAGATGAGCACAACAAATGGTTCAGACAGCAAAGTGCACCTTACAGGACTTTGGAATGCAAATGCATAACAGTTCATCAGGCAAAACACCATTCAAAACACCCACAGTTGTATGCAAAAACAAGGATTATTAACAGACAGACACATTCAAGTGTTTTACATAAAAACAAATGGGAACATACAGTTCTCCATTTACACCCAATAATGTATATTACCTGCTAAACGCTGGGTGACACAATTTTCCACAATTCACACTATAATGCAGAGGAAAGACAGATTTGTTCAGAATGAGAGTTCAATTGTTTAACCGATGAGCGGTTAAAAAACTAGTTGCACAAAGGCAGTAAAATGTGATGGTTTGACTGAACCTTTGTAGTTTTAACCATTCAAGACAGTCTGAAAAATGTTACATCTGTTACATGACCATTAATATCCCAATAAATTTAATGATTGTCTGTTTTTTAGGAGTTAACTCTAATTTGTTTGCATGTCAGAAACCTAGCAAAGTCATTATCCCAGTTTTGATCAACTTTAATATACTGAAAATAATTCACACTCTGGTTTGCCTTAATTTAATAATGGTGGTGTAGAGTGGTATGGAGATAATTTTTGCAGATTTTTTTTTATGAATACTTCTTGTTTATGCAACTATTTTGCTCAAAAGGGAATCTAGATATAACCGCTAACTTTCTATCAGTTTTCCTAATTAATTAACAACAATAAGGAATTCACAGAGACAGCCAAACTGACCCATTCATGCAAAAATCCCAAGTTAATGTGTAAACTGATTGGTCCACATACGTTAACATTTCTGCCTTAACTCTACAGCTTATCACTGCTCTCTTTTTTTCTGCTAAGGTTGTCCCATGTTTACCAGACAAATATTTTAAGTCATGTTTGTAATGTTGCCAGCACTGATTAGCTTACCCAATATCTTGCTAGGCTTTCTTTTTAAAAAGTGGACTTAAGAACGGGTGATACAATTAGAATTCGCCATAATACTAAAAGTAACTTTATACTGCATTATCATTATTGTATAGAATGATACTGTAATTGGTTTATTTTTTTGGGATATTAAACAAGTTTACAGAAAACAGTCCCGGAAATTGTTACCTTTAAGCTAAAGATATTGTTATATGTTTTTTATATCATTGCCTATACAATGGTTCAGTACATCCAAAGATATTAAAAGAATATACACCATAAACTACGTGGTAAAATCTGCCCAGTAAAAAAACCTTTACAGCATTTCATTTTGGTTGAATGCATTTTTTTTCTCCGCACCCCATAATATAAGAGGTTGTCATCACTTCAGTTATGTTTAGTTTATGTTTTGGTAAACATGTTTGTGTGTTACATAAATATTCCCTGTCAGCTTGCACATGATCACGTGGACCACTAGAAATAGGCACAGACATGTACAGTAATGACAGCAGAATGCTGCAACAAACATTCAGTGAGACGGGTGAAGCAGAGGCTGGACTGACCATGACATGAGCAGTAACTTAATTCATATAGCATGGCTAAGTCTGAGCGACAACATTCATTTGCAGCACAGTGTTATATACTCTGTGTTTTCTTGCAATGCATTTATACAGCTATGGGTTATGTTCCCACTCTACATTCATAGACCGAGACTGACAAACTGAACCTCAAAGGGGAGTCTACAATAATTGTGACAAGGGCAACGAGGCTCAGGCATCACTGATTCATCGGCTCTGGTTGTGTTTAAGGTCAAAGGAGTTCTGCTTATCTGCATTAAAACTTTTTAAAGGCTGACTCCATGTGTGTTCTTGTACGGGTTTTTAAAAAGAAAACTCCCACTCAGCCGTTAGCAAAAAGCAGTGACGTAGGTTACAGCGCTGATGCCCTCACCTTACAACACCCACACACAGAAGATTGTTGTGTAGCATGGAGAGTGACAAAAGTGTAAGCTTGGATGATTTGAGCTTGAAGGGAAAAGATTATGCTTTTTCATTATTATTAAATCCTTATTTAATGGCACATTGTGCAGCAGTGTCAAGCAAGCTAGAGAATAAAAGAAGAAAGGTAGGGGGCATTAGCCTGAACAAAGCACTGAATCATAGACATTAAGCATTTCTTCATGATTGTTTCACCCTGGTTATGTTCTAAACTACGATACGATCCAATATTGACACAATACTGTGTAAATTCAGACAAAGTACATGTTTCATGCTGTCCATTTAGGTCGGCTGTCTGCTCTTTTTCCGTTCGTGTACTGTGCTGCCCCTGGTCAACATACAAGCCTGATCTTCAGCTCTCAGACATAAGGAAGAGAGGCACATTAGGGGGGCTAGTGGGTTTATATATAGCAAAGTCATGCAGAATTCTGCATCATATCATACTAGGAACCATTGTAAAAGCGCTTTGGAAAATAGCTTTCTTTATACTTAACAACAAAATTACATGCATATAGAACATCACTTGGAAGCCCCAGAATTATATATAAACTGCATTGAAAAACAAACAACCGATCTATCATTTAAACATGTGAGTCACTGATAATGTGTGTGTGACTGTCCTCACCAATGTTAACTATCATTAACATTATATGGCACAGTTGCAGTATATTTTGCCTCTCTGGTCAGTTACATGCAGTCTCTTCACTGGAGGCTGCCCCAACCTCTCACAACTAAGCAATTCTTCACAGATGTGTAAACAAGTTTCACACATCCTGACAGACCTATCAAATCTGTTTACACAAAACTAATCAAGAGTACCTTCATCCCAACCACACTTAATTTTTAGCTGTGTTTTGTGATTTATATTACTTAGAATACATATGACTGTATGCCTCAAGGGAAGCTAAATTCTTTAGCTAGTAAGTTACACTGGACTATTACTAAAAAAATCATATGCCAAATTTAAACTAAATTTGGTGTTTTGGATTTGCTTAAAGTGCAGAGCAGATTAGGCAGTGATTTTCAGCCTGGCCTCTTTATCCCTGTGGCAGCTTAAATCCGTCTTTGCCTTTTATTACTCGTCCAGGGTGAAGATTTTCCCCCTTATTACTTTTGCTAATACAGAGCCAACAGTTGGATGAAATGCCCTGTGATAAACTTAAAAATAACAATGAGTCCAATAGTTCATTTTGATGTTGTTTTCCATAAAGGTGACCTCTGGTAAGTCTGATACAGATTTATTTTGTAGATGATCTTGCAACGATACAACAAAAATTGCTAAACTAGATATCATCTTTTAGGGGCATGTTGTGCCTCTCTGTGCGAAAAACAGCAGATATGTGAGAGCAACACAGAGAGGAGAGGAATGTGTCAGGAGAGTGCAGCGTGGCAGTTCTGGCACCACAAGACTCACAACCATTTTCCAATTATTCAATCTCTGCTAAACAAAAAGCAGCTCAAAGACTCAATTCTGACACAGATTTTAAAACAAGAATTTTAATTTCTAGTCCATATATTAAAAAAAGCTGAAACTCATGCTAAAGACGGGCCATCAGGGAATTTTTAACAGTAGTTTGTGGTCTTTTTCCATTAGTTATGTCTTGATACAGAATATATTTCAATTAGCTCAATAAAATAATACAAACCAGTTGTGATGACGTCATGTCAGTGTAACGACATAACATTATAGAGCATCTGCTATGACAAAGGTTTCTGAGGGAAGTGAGAAACTGATTGAAGCTGATATATGTCACGTAGCATTAAGCTAAGATGGTTAGGGTGGAAGATGAAAGTTGAGGCTAATGTCAAAGAGTGAGTTGTGAGTCAAACAGTCTAGTGCATGTATATTTAGGGCACCTTCAGATAGTAACATGGAAGTTAACTTGAGTGGGGGTCTGCAAAAAATTGTCTTTCTGTAATGTACACCTCTGGACAGAGTGCCTGATTGTCCCCACCCAGCTGTGATTGACCCACAGTCTAGGTTAAAGAGTAAAAGGTGGGTAAAACTGAAATTGGGAGCACTGACAGTTTACAAAGGTGAACAGAAGCCAAGTTTAGTTTTAGATTCAGAGAGTTGTTTTTCTTGAAGTGAAAGTCCAAGATGACCGGCCTCTGACCTAGTCATGTGGGCAGACATGTGATGACTGTTGAAAGCAGTGGTGATGATCACATGGAAATATCATTTTTGGGGGACATATCCTTTGCACTTATGACAAGTAAAAAGGCCATTAGATGAACTGTGAATCATTAGATCCCTGATAGCTAATGTATAATATACATAATAGAATGGCTTTTTTTTTTTATTGCCAGCACTTAGTATCACGACTATTAACTCTGCCTTACCCTTGTAGCACAGCAACTCAATTACACAATTAAAAAAATCTCTTTCATAATATGAGTTGCTATTATCTGTTATATGACAAACATTCCATCTTTAGCCTGACACTGCTGCTGCAGGAAATTACAATAGTGAATGTAGATTCAATTCTTTACTAACCAGTCACTAGTGACTGACATATCTGAATGAATCGGAACAATGGGAGCTCCAACTAGGGGAGGACATACTGCAAATTGGGTGATGATTGGCTTTGGCTTGTTAGTTTTCAACATGGCAATCATGTTGTAAACTTTCTCATATGACAGTTAAGAGTACACCGTACTGTGTTTCAGAAAACATTTGAAGTAATGCCATGCAGTAATATAATCATGATATTTTTTTTTTTTTAACAATATCTAGTTTGACAATTTCCTCCATGGTTGATGGTCCAAGGATGGTGCAGACACAACCTGATCTCTGCCTCAAATCATGCCATTACCATTGTAGACAAGCAAATATGATATGTTGTACAGCTTGACAGCTTGACAATCAACCAATAACAGCATGACAGTGGCATTAGTCATGCCCGTCACGCTAACTGGCTAAATATTGTCCCCAGCAGCACTCCACGGACCATCTTGTTTTTGGGATGAGAGACCACAATGCCAGACTCTGTGGAATCTGTCTACTAAACTTGGTGGTGTGGGCAGATTCAAAGGGCTAGACCCAGCTAAAAGTGTTCATTAAGTATCTTAAAAAGTAAAATATCCATATGGATCAATGGTTTTAATCCCTAAAGATTTTTTTTTCTTAGGATAGACACTTGAGGGAACACTGAACAGTAGAGGCTTTAAACTGAAAGGGCATTGCTGCAAATAGAGGATGGAAAGGCGCAGACTTGTGCAATGTTGTCTACATGTCAGGAGCTGTAATAGCATACTACAGAGCTCAAAAATGCTACCCAGTAGCATTCTGAAAGCAAAAACAAGAGACTTACTGTTCGTTGACGACAAAGATGCAGTTGTCTTGTGAGGGTAAGCTTGAGACAGGATGCTTGCAGGTCACCTTCCGCTCATTGTGACTATGAAGAGTAAAGAGGGAGAAATAAGAAAAAAAAAAAAAGAGTAATCAATGTTGGAAAACACTGCATACATGTCAGTAAAAATAAGTTCATCAATGACACTTGACCATGCTTTAACAATGGTTTATTAAGATTCTGCTTATATTTCCATTAAATTCAAGCATATTTTCAAAGACCCAGATCTGTAAAGGGTTGAGAGAACCCAGGAAACATGAGCCCAGCAAAAATACTGAGTGGAGACAAGATACACAAAAACAACAACAACAACAACAACAACAACAACAACAAAAAAGATGAGCTTTGAGTAAATGCAACAGCTTAAATAACCCATTAAAATGCTAAAGAATGAGAATGGCATAAGGGTATAAGCATAAAGATGCTACATACAGTACAGGAAATGGTCAACATCAAAAAATATTTTTTTCCTTTTCAGATAAAAGCATCACAGCTTCAGCTTTTTCAGCAAGAGAGAGCAATCTAGACTTAGTGTGTGCTGAGCTCCAAAATCCTTAAGAACCTATCTCACCTTTAGCAAATCATAAAAATGACCAGGGTTTACAGGCTTCAACAAGTTGTTGTGCAAACCTACACTCAGAGTGTAATGAGTGAGACACAGAAAATGCCACCCACTCATCCTGTTGGCCAATTACAGCTGCCCACAGTCACTTCCATCCTAACATGATTAGAACACCAGGACACAGACCACACAGTCTTAAGAGAGGAGGAGTCCAATGACTGAGGCCTTTACAACAACAGCAGCTTTCCAGTAAAGTAGAGCGTGGTCAGTGTTTTGTGTGATCTGGATGGCATGGGTGTGGAAGGCAAAGTCAACTGAGCTAAAGCTTGTAAGTCTGCCTCACTATTGCTAGTAAATCCTTTTCTTTTTTTTTTACTGTTAAAGCTGTGTCGAAGCAGCTAACTCCAAAATCCAAAATCCAGATCCAGTTCTTCAGATTCCTGGCTCCTGGAAAATTGATTGTTATTTGTTACTGTAAGTCAGTTACAGTGATGGGAAGCTTAGTAACTGTAGTGAGTGTGCTGTCATTGTATTGGTCTAATATATTGACAGCAGCAGAGATTAAACAAGACAACATTTAACATGAGTAAAAAGAAGAGCTGCAGTTTCTGCAACAGTCTTCAAAGTCACTACTTGCTTTACATGCTGAATAGTTATTCCATATTCCAACTCAGTCAAGCTGCACTATAAACAGAATAGAGTCAAGCTACAGCCCAAAAATAACAGTTTTAAGCATGGGGTACTCGTGGACTGAAAAGAGCAAATACCAAGCATGAAATAGGGGGTTTGGTTTCAGTTTAGCCTGGAGAGCAACAGTCTCCACAGCTCTGGTCTATAATTACTGGAGGCACTGTTGGCAGCAGAGCACTAAGTGCGGTATTGGGGCAGACCAGTGGCACCATTTTTCTTTGGTATCCCTTCACACATGCCTATACTGTTCTGCATTTGGGTTCACTGCAGATTTAAAAGGAAGGAAGAAGGTCTGGGTAGGTATGCTACATATACAGAATTGGGATGAAAGAATGATGTTATGTGGATCTGTGTATAGGACTTGATAATCAGTTCCACACTCTTTAATACTTGAGAATCTTTATGCTTTGATAGTCTTGATTCTTTTGCAAACAGTGACTTAATGCAAGCACCGCAAGTTGTCTTTCATGTGGTGCTCTTGCCATGGCTAAAAGAAAAAAAAGTTTAAATATATGGGTGTATTTTGCCAACCTATTAATTGGCAATGCATGCCATTACATTTCAGGAGAGCAAAGAGTTTGATATGTTCTAGGTTATTAAAAAAGAAATAGAAAGAAAGTTGCCCCACTGTATCCAGTTACATGTCGCTGTGGTTGTGTGTGGGCAAAAATAGGCAGGGTGAGTAACAGCAAAACCCATTTTCCTGTTTAGCAGAAAAATATTTTTGGAAAACCTACAAAAGAAACACATGGCCATCACTGTCTGTCTCCTTTGAAATACTCTTTTAGCTATTTTGTTATTCTATTCAGACTATACAGCAGTGACATTTAGCATTACACTCTGATAGGCTTGACAAAGCAGAGAAAAGGATGACTGCATCCCACATAAACATGTTTATTATTCAAAATCAATTCTATTGCGTCCACATTGCATCAATAGCTGATTGCAAATATGACAGGATCAAATTGCAAAACAATTACTGACTGAATATGTGGGTAGGTTGCCTTGACTCACACAGCATAAGGGCCCTCTGAAAACATTGGATGATAATGTAATCCAAGCTGATGACAGCAGCCAGTGCCATCAAAATCAACTGATGCTGCACAGCTCCCGGCTCAAAATCAAACCTCTTTTATAGTAAATGTGTTTTTTCTAAATATCTCTGCCAACTAATCTTAGCTTGAAGTACCATTTAAAATGGTCACACATGCTCTGGAGGATGTGGTCTGTGGTCACTACAATCAAGATTGAGTTAGCATAAAATCTTGGGTCAGTATAGAAAGGAGAGCATATGGTAACATTTTTACCTCAGTAAAGGGCAAAAAAATTATATGCTCTTCATTTACGTTTACGGTTTTGTCTTGCTTTCTAGAGAAAGATGTCAGTTTATTGGACGGGTGTGAGTTAGAGGGCATCTGAAGTATCCTTGACGCTTGACATTTGATGTCCATAACTGGGGAACTAGGAGAGGCTGTAAGAACTGACCATCCTGTTGTGAGAAGGGTTTAGTAGTTTTCTGGGTTCTGGACTTTCCTGTCCACAACAATTAGCAGTGAGCTGCAGTAATGAAGAGCTTAAGGTCTGAGGGTTAACAATCCACAGGCTTAGCTTTTATTGTTCCGGTTGGGTCTTTGATCCCAAACTACCCTTCTGCGAAGGTTCAACCACAAACAACTTTGAGGCTCCAAAAATTATATTTACATTAGAGAGAGGGCAAAGGTCTCTGTAAATTTTGACTACATATCATTGGATTTAACACCAGAGTTAAGGGCAGCCCACCGGATGCTCCTCTGTATGATTATTTCACTTGAAAACTAAACCAAATATGGTATTCAGCTCTTTGCTCTATATATTTTTGAAAAGAAGAGGTATGAAGTGAGGACAAACATTTGGCTTAACATTTTACCTTGATTGAGTTATCAGTAAAGCCAAAAAAGTCTTTTAATTTTGGGTCATCTTTAAAAAATATGTAATGAGATGTTTATTTCACAAGTTAATTAAAAACAAAACTGTTGGGGTCACAAAATATTTGTAACAAAATCTAAACTCAAAATAATCTTTCCCTTAAATTGCCTATTTACTTACTTACTTACTTACCTAAAGTGGATTAAAATTATACATTGAAAAATATAATTTGTAAATCCCAATAAAATCAAAAACTGACATACTCATAGCCTGACCCTGTGAATTCCAAATGGAAAATAGAAATAAAAAATAAATGCACTACCTTTAGTCATTTGTTTTGTCAACTTGTCCAGTGTTGCTTAACTGTGCATACTGATAGGAATTTCCGAATATTGAATTTTGTTAAAAAAATCTCAAATTTCTCTTTAACTAACTAGTCCTAGACATTCTTACACTACAGCTAATGGCAAAGCACCTGCAGTGTATTGTATAGGGACTGAAGTAGGAGGAAGAGTTTGATTAATGTTTGACATAAATTCCCTCTACTATTAAGTAGTGGACAACTGTGTGATGTGTAGGAGATAGACTGTGCTCTAAATATGAACCAGGCATATGGTTTATATTCAAACATATGCTGTGCAACATAGAGGAAACTGACTTTTAATCAGGTGTTTTCCTTCATTCATTGATTTCTTGCTGCTGTATTGATTAAAAAAATCATAGTCAAATGCAGCATTTCAAATATTACAAGATCCCAGTATTTGCATCTCTTTGCCTCACAAGATTAAATGCAAACTCTGTACTTCCAGTGTTGAGAAACCACAAACTAAGACAGCCACGCCTTTCTGTATGTCCTTACAATTTCTATAAATACATATATCTTACCACAGCAAATATATTTTAATTATTTCTAAGCAAATGCCTCTCAAGCTGCTACAAGTCTCTAACTGTCTGGGCATCTTGCTGTAGAGAAGTGAACAGAGCAGGTCCAAGCAATCAAGCAATAAAGCTTCCTTTCCCAAGGATATGATTTAATGGCACACAGTCCATATAGCACTGTAGAGGCTTTAATCACAGTCCTCGCAGTAGCTTGAGTGAGAACATTTTAGCACACATTGTCCAGCCGGATCACACCTTTCACCCAGCAGTGCTGTGCTAGTGAGATCATACCATACTATTTGGAACAGACTGCATGGTACATTTTGGCTCTAGCTCTCTTACTCTGTATCCATGTTACACGTCTTAACAAGTCACATTAAACAATGAATTTGCATGTGACTACTTATCCAAGCAGCAACCTCAAGGGCTTAAAAAATAAAGGTTTTTTTTTCACTCATCTAATTATAATAATGCTTTAAGTTATGCGTAAGGGCATGGTCCCTTTGTTACCCATGCATACTCTCCCCTGTTCTACTCTCTTGTCTAACTAAGTTTTCAAATATTGCTCAAAAAATATAATGCCACAATGCTAAACTTGAGGCTTTAAGAAGGCAGTTCACAAGCAAATATATGAAAGCATGGAAAACTGGCTATTATATCACATCACAGTAAAATCTACAGTTTACAAAAGTTCAGCAAGAAAAACATCAGTCTCAAAAAAAAATCAAACTGCACATTACAAAATACAGCCTTTCAGTGATAATTTATCCTCTTGTTAATGCCCGTAAATCTAATCCTATTACACAGGAAGGAACTTGGGCGCAAAGTTTGGCAAGACCAGCAAGTACTGATTAACACTTTCACATTATCAGGTAAGTACTCTTAACTGGCATTAAAAAAAGAGTTTGGCTGTTGTAGAATTCCTCAATACTACACGGACTTTGACTGAAGGTATGAATAGCCCTCCCCACAAAAGCTGAGCTGAATAAGCAGAATAGGCAGTTTGTGAGTGTGCATGTGGAGGGCAGCACAAGAAAAGACAAAAAAGACAAAACAGGGGCTTTACAGTCCATGACAGGCCACGTGAATTGCAGTGCAGCATCATGAAGTAATATGCTTTTACAAAATGGCCATTCTTAAACTAATGTACTATCTCTAACTATTTTTAAAAGAAAGGTGGTGGAAAAATCTGCACCGCACCACAATCAATACAACACAGCCAGTAGCTTCAGCTGAAGGAGCTTTGACTTTCACCTTAGACCTCTTTGCTTAACCACCGAAAGCAGCTGCTTATTCAGCCTACAAATCTGATTTTTTTAAACAACAATTCAATTAGCAGCCGCCTCAAAGCAGCTGCGACTGTGTGCAAAGAGTGTCAAGGTGACACAGCTGAAAGGGTGATTCATGAAGATTTCAGAGCCATGGAAACAAGCTGCCTTCTCAAGGAAATATAAAACATTGATTGAAAGAAGTGAAACTTTGAATATATAGAGAAAATTCAGGAAGTCACTGTAGGAAAACTGCAGTGCATTGTAGTTACGTTAAACCAATCCTCACTGACTTTATGACTGAAGACCGGTATGTTACAACTGTTCCTCATCAGACAAAGGGATTGGTTCCTTAAAAGACTATTTATGTAGCATAAATTCAAGATGTTTACATTAACCATACATGTACAGTTTCTTCACATCTTCACTCTTAATGCCTGTAAAACCCTCTTGTCCATAGCAGGCTAGCTGTCAACATGGTTCTCATGGCATGGCAGAAACTCAAAAGTGTGTTGTTTAAATCAGTATAAATATAAACACTGTAACATGAGCGTAATGATGACATTTTTGTTTTAATTTTCTGAAGCGGGACAGATATTAGATCCATAAAGTGAAGATATGTAGGTCTTTTAAGGGACAAAGAGCAGAAGTGTAGCACCCAAAATAGCATTCAGACTCTTCTTATCAAGGTCATCTCCTTAAAGGCATAGATGGATGAGTGGCTGGGAAGCTGCAGGCCATTAAAACATGACAAATGGCATGATTAGTTTAATGACTAATATTACTAAATATGTGTGGAAAGGTGCAAAATATTACCTTCAGCCCAGTTTTAATACTTTTACAGACTAAACAAGCTGTTAGAAGTGGGAAGTAGCAATTGTTTTAGGTGTTAATTCCTCTTTTCCTACACATGGATCACTCTTTGTCATACTACATACATAAGGAGGTAAATTAACTGAGAAGCTCTGCATTCATGCAAAACCCATTTCTTTATGAAATGTTGTGCACCTGAGATAGAACAATGCCTATACAGAAATTTCCTTACAGAATGCATGAACACAATCCCACCATCATGCAAAATAAATATATAGCAACTGAGATGTAAAACACATTAAGGGCAACCTCTTACATTCCTTTTTTCCATATTTCAAGAAAAAATGCAAAAACATTTGACAAGGATGGTAAATCTAACTATGGCAGCCATTAAATTAGCTAAGTATTGGAGTGGACACCTCTCTGCAGTTGTTTCCATTATGCAGGTTTTATCTCAAAGCCTGCAATTAAGTGTGGCCCCGCCCTCCTCTCCCCTTGATGTCCTCTGCTCAGTGACTACTAAGGCTGGACCAGCAGCCAATTAGAGGGCCTCTGTGCATATCCATTGCCACTGACTTGGTCTTTAATGATATCAGTGTCTTCAAATATACAATTTACTTGAATGGTCCATCTTTAGGTCTGTTTTTATTGAAGATTTTCTTTGCTTAATCCATCATACTGAACTGTTGAAGAGGCCTGCAAGAGAGATCCAACAATTTGATGTAGAGACATACAGACATGTAGGTAAGATTATTTTTCAAACTGAAGTTAGCCTTTTACTGCAGTGATGTTTTGGAGCCAAAGTGTTGGAAGAGAGAGTGCACCAACCTAGACACCACAAGTAAATTCTGTCAGTAGGAAGCATTGCCAAAAAATCAGTGATTCCAAGTCTGTAGTAAACACTGAATGCTGAGGACAATACTAACAAATGAGCCAATATTTGGCTTTGTACAGTGATTGCAACACTACCCAAATATAGAGAGTTTGCAGGATATTTAACAAATAAAAAAGTCTTACTTAGACATAACAAACAAATGTGCTACTTTAAAACATCCACTGAGTAGTCAACCAATCAGACCATGCAGGCAGGATCTTAACAATAAGCCCAAACAGAAAGGATCAAAATAGTCTTTCGATTTCAGATACATGTACATGCATACATAAAACAAGTGTCTAGATCTAAAGATGAGGTTAGTGCAGTCTAAGACTACACCAGAGTTCAACTAAATGAGACAGCTAACATCATGCATAAAATAAACACACCCTATTGAATAATGAGGGACAGGTTCAACCGCTCCCTTAATATTTGAACAATCCTTAACCACTAGATCAAAAATACAAAACAAACTAAATGTTGCTTAGCAGATCGAATGAATGTGATCTGGTCTACATTGGTTGTTAAAGAGAGGACATGGTCTACACTAACAGACAGTGGGCAAGGCTATAATTACGGCTTAGCTGACTGTGATTAACAGATTAGAGTTTTTAAAGATCATCCAGGACCACTGTGCAGTTCAGTACTGTCAGAAATAGAAAATATCATCTGATGCCAAGATATGTTTACAGAAATTTTTACAGCATTTTTATATCTGTTTTCTAGGCTGTGTGTCACACTGTTGTTGTTGACACTGTTGTTGTTGTTGTTGTTTGCATGTTTCCAATGCTTTGTCAAAAAAAAACATAATAATTTCAGATGACAAAAATGGAATGATTATGGTAAAGTGATGACCAACACTTAAGAAAAAATGAAAACACCATTGTCACAACTATAATAAATAATGTATTATAATTGTAAGGATAAGCACTACTATCTGAATGGTAATACATCTGAATCAAAATGGAATTGCACTGAATATCAAGATTGTAACAAGACATGAAAACTGATACAAAAAGTCAAAGTATTTTCCCTCCAGGGGTTTGCTTTCACTGTTGTGTGCAGTCACTCAGAATTCCTGGGGCTAGGCTTATAGACCAACAGAATATGAGTTTTTAGAACTATGAAAGAAAAAATCTAATATTTGAAATGCAATTTCCTTTTAGCAGTGCAGGTCTAAAAAGGGCCAGAAGAGGTGCTTGTTACACAAACATGCATGATTTATCTTATCATCTTGAATAGAAAACACCAATTAATATTAAAACTAACTGAGGAAATATCACCAAAAAGGTTCACATGAGTAAAACAGCATTCATATGCTATTACTTGAACTCTCGGTATATAGAGCCCTCGAATCCTCAACACAGAGGTGTCTCATTGACAAAACCATGACAAAGTCCAGTGCAAAAGACGCTGTTTGCACATGAAGCCATGTGATGAACAAAACCGCCTGGCAGGAGCTGGTTTTGTCTGCAATACAGTAGGCAATTACAGGGGCTGCATCTTAACAGGCTTTGATAGCATCAAGCATTAAACACAACAGATTATCGCGTTAAAATCAAAGCTCGTCCAATGTTTGTCGCACCCATCAACAGCATTGCAGGTTTTTACTTACAATGAAAAGCTTCCATAAATGTCCAGGCAGTCAAACAATCGCGGTGAAGTCAAACGCGCCGAGAAAAAAAAAACGTGCAGAAAAAAAGAAGTAAACGATTTATCCAAACGTGAACGTCAGATGTAAAGATGTGAGACTTTTAATTTTTACTTTGAAAAAGCGTTTGTTGTGGAGTAACGCTCAGTCCGCTGCTGCTGTGCTCACACGACAGAAGCCCTCGCGCTGTTTGCTGCGCCGCGTGCGACCGTAGTAGAGAAACACTGAAACCCGAGAGGCGATGATGTCACAGTCCGGATGTAAAGAAAGCAAGGTGGCCACTGGCGCTTTTATTATTCCCTCTCTTCACAATTACAAACCGAGCGAACAGATGATGTGCACACACTCACACACACACACACACACAGACTAAAGAGCTCCATTATTGTGATGGTGCACGGTGAAATGAATAAAAGTCTAATTTAGCCTACTCTACAAATTTCCAACACACGACGAAGAAATGTAAAACGGCATGGAAAAAAATATGCCACACTCCTCAGCAGTTAAATTTATTATCACAAAACCGCACGAAGAACTTAAGTGACACCATATCCCAGATTTAAAGTTCTTCCTATGTTTATTCGGGACAGTATCCAGGCAGGTCAATAATATACACATAAATGAATTTGAGCTTTATTTCCTCAGTGAGCTATGTTATTTCTGGCATTTGCTTCCCTACATATGAGTGTGGGCTGCACCTCCCTCAGCTCATTCTTCAGCAAGTCCTGACAAAGAGGTATGTTGAAAAATGAAGTAAAGTTGCACCAGGCTTTGTAGGGTTCATTATGAAAGTAGTTTTGACTCATCCTTATACAATTTGGCAAATTTGTTGCAAAACATTGTGGCCACATTCCAAATAATTGTTATACTGTATCTTAGTTCTTATTTCCATTCTTTTCCATCACAGTTACTGGAGCTATGCTATCTTATTGAAGCTTATTAGTTCCAATGGGATGAAGTGAGAGAAAGAACTGAATATCAAGTAGGTTCAGCAGGGAGCCTGCAGCTATTGAAAAAATGAAAGCCTGGACAATGACCTCGGCCCAAACCTAGAAGCCAAACAGCTCCTCCACTCATCAGCCTGCTGAGTTCAGTCAATGGTGCAGGAAGACACCCAGTTACAGTCAATACGTTCTCAGTGGTTGCTTTTACCTCCCTGTTCCCTCCCTTAAGAGATACTCCAACATTTCTTAAGAGAGTACTGTTGCTCTCACAGTCATTGAGTTTTAACGAAAACTGAATACAAATACTTAATGAATTTTTTATGCTTTGCAAACACTGTAAAGAGGCATTGGAGATATTAACACCATCACTTATATGTTGACTACCTTGACCAGCCATACTGAATAAATAATTCATCATACTTCCATTATAAAGCAACCAGGGAGGACCTCCAATGCTGGAGCTTGGAGCCAAGGGATATGGCCACCACCTGGGGCACAGAATGGACACCATACCCCATGAGAAAGCACAGTGAGAGAGAAAGGGGAAAATAATTATCTGGGGGATATGTGATATGACATTTCGTGAACCAATCCCTGAAAGATGAATCCGTAGCCAATAAGGAGCTTGTGCTCCAACGCCCACAAAAAAAGGTGTCAGAGGGGAAAGTTAAAGCAAGCTGTTCAGCCATCTGTGTGTTTGTGTGTGTTGCCAGAGGAGATGTTTTGTTTTTTGCTTTTATCCAGGATAACTGAATGGATGTTTGCTGTCAGTGCCAAATGAACAACAGTCTACTGTCCTATAGAAATTATTTCACCTGTCAAACTCTTAATTTCTTTAATGACAAACAGGACAGAGTGGTTGCTGACAACAGTGCATGAAGTCACAGGTTTGATCCTCACATCATCCAAGCTGTGTTTAGCAACTCTGTTTTATTAAAAGATATTTCCTAAACAGAGTGAACCAACTATTCACTTAATGTAAGTCAGTCTGAAGGCCTCAGCTAGGTTTTACCTCTGTGAATAAAAGCCACCAAACCTTCATGAATTACCCAAAAACATACATCCCAAGGCTAGGCTCAAAGTTACAGATGCCATAACTGAAATTTCTCATGGTGTTTTACATTTTGGTGCCCTGTGGCAAAAAAAACTCTCATTAGGAGGCCAAAAACACTTGTGAAATCATTTACAATCAATGCAGCAGCTGAGCATCTGTTTTGATTGCATCTGTAAGCTATTTGTTGTAATTCCTGTTCTACAGTATAAATTAGGAAACATGCCAAACTCAGGCTTCATAATGAACAAACCAAAAATAGTCCTTACACCAGGTCATTAGGCATTCAGTGGGAGTGGGAGAACTAAATGCTTTTCCAAGAATCTGTTTGAGGAGGGGGAGTATGACCATATCAAGGTCATGCAAACTCTGTTTCATCTCAACCCAACACTAAACTACAGTACACTCCATTTTATGGCCACACACCATTAGACTTTATGACAGAGTAAGGCTAACATGGTGGGCCAGCTGATATTTGTTGATGTTATCAGCATGGTTTGGCTCCAACACTCCCGTCTGCCTGTCAAAGCTGAAGGTCTTGTAAAGTAACAATGCATTGTGTGTAAAGGCAGATAAAAAATGTAGACAATTACAGCACCTGGGCAACATAATACAATCCAGTACAGTAGCCAAGCAATACACAGTACTAAAGATTATACTGTTTAATAAACACAATCAGGCAGGCGATGGTGAGTCCTTTGTTATCTTTTGTTGTAGCTCATGTTTTGTTTTGATTTTATAGTAAAGAGCATTATTTAGGGCTCCTGATATTTTGTCAGCCTCTTGCAATAAAAAAGGTATAAAATAAATCTTGCACAAAGATTTAGAATTCCAAAGTGTGAACAGCTGAAGTGTGTAACATGCTGTGCTAATTGATATCCTGTTGTTGTATTGTCACTACCTTTTATTTCATTTTAAAACCATTCATACCTTTAACTGCATAAAATTCTCTAAAAAAACAAAAGTCATGCTGTGAAGTACACTACAGGATATCTGGACCTTAAGAGTAGTCTAGGGGTGAACCTATAACACAAAAAGACATAAAAAAAACCCTCCTATATATTATACTAATTATCAATGAGCAACAGAGTGTTTCTTTCCAGCTACAGACTGCTCTAGAGGCTTCATCCGGTTCTCAGCCGACAGATGCCGAGGAGAAGCTTTCAGACTCATTAACTGCCCACACAGAGTCAGAGAGAGACGGGAAGGGAGAAGAAATCACTAAGTGTTCACATGTTTATCCACTCTCTGAGGATCCTCTTCTACCTGCCCACTCGCTCTCGTCTCTGGCTCTTTCGTCTTCCACCTACACTCCTACGCTCTCTCCTTTGTCACTGATTTGCCGGTTATTACCTGCTGGTTTTCTGAACAGCTGCAGGTACAATGGCTGAAGGCAACAGTAACCTGAAGTTGATGGTGAAGAAGGGAGCCAAAGCCAGAATGTTTGTTAGCACTCTGAAGGGGCCTCTGTTCCAGCCGAGCAAAAGCAAAAGAATACAGCATGCATAAACATTGCTGTTACCACTTTGTCTTCAGGGAGCCAGTGAGAAGATAAACTGAATTGGCCACCTCTCTTGGTTTATTCTTGTGTGAGTGCATCGGGAAAGAGGGTGTCTCCCACTCCAGTATTTAGCTGTGTGTGTCAAATGGAGCTGAAAAACAACAATGGACTCCTTGGTGCCGGAGCATTCACATTCAGAGACAACAAGACCACGATCTAGTCACTTTAGTGACATTAGTGAAATGGAAATTAATTTGCAAAGGTCAGATACACAACGAAAATGAACTTGGAAAATTAATGAATGAAATTAATATGAATGCCGATTGAGACAATAGTTTACATGCATAGTAATAAACTCAAGTTTATTTGAAAAGTGAAATTCTCAAATGAGAAACTAGATAACTTGAAAAGATTTAAATGATGTCAAGTGCATTCATGGCAAGTCATGGCATGCTCCTGGGAAGATACTAACATGGTTTCCAAAGAACTGAGCAGGAGGGAGGAACCTCTGAGCTGTTTCCATTTCTTTGATGGAGACATGGTTGTTGGGATTTGAGAATTCTCAAACAAGTACAGTTTTATCACACGTCTTACA
>JAPZDZ010000023.1:17328280-17349151 GCA_029783805.1 Acanthurus tennentii | reverse complement strand
TTTGTTAGTCATTTTTGCCTAAATTATGAATAAAATGGAGCTGAAAAATTAAAATGATTATGGGTTTAGAGATAATCATGCCAATGTTTAAGTATTTTTTAAGTAATTGTGCCAAACCCTGAAAGAAAGAGGAGTGGAGGAGTACTAGAGTGGTAGTACTAGAGCGGGGTTTTGATCCACTACCTAGCCCTCAGCAGTGCTGAGCATGCTCAGTAGGCCTGCCAGGGTGTCAGGCTCCAGCCATGGCCTACTTCTGATAAAACTAATAATGTCATGGAAAGTTTCTTTGCAGTGAGTATGTGCATGTCAATCTGACAGAGAGTGTGTGACAGAGCAGTGTGTGAGCCCTGCCCTAAATGTTGGAGCGAAAACCAATACCATCAACCATGGCTACAGACAAATAATACAACCCCTGGTGATGGCTGTTATTGATCTGTCTATCATCTAGAAGAGACAAAGATATGAACATGCTGTAAGTGGAGGAAAAGACAACCAAAATTGCAGCTAAAAGAGAACTGCTGAACTGTAGCTGTAAAAAAATGCAATAAAGGATCTGTGAAGCTCTAGTTCCTTTAGTCCCCAGGCAAAGATAGTTGCTAGCATGAGCAGAGAGACAGGGCAGCACTGCCTTACTCAGACATTGGTCCAACTGATTATAGAAAAGATGACCAACAGAAGTGGGTCAGCCACGAGAGTGACACAACAAGATACTATGTGAGACAGACAGAGACAAAGAGAGAGTAACAGAAACTATGAGTGTCTTACCTCAGAGAATTTTCTGTATATGAAAATTAGAAGGAGGGAGATTTGTTAAACTAAACAGTGTTTGTTTAGACCTAAAAGACACAACACCTATAATCACGTAGGAGGATATTTACTGTGACATGAGTGTTAACCAACAATTACATGTACCTTTGTTAATCACAATCATGATTTTTTTAGGCATTTTTTCTGACAAGATGAGCTCTCTGACAGCATACACAAAAACACTCATTATGTGCTGTGGATTTTGAAATATAATCATCTTCAGGCTGCAAGAAAGCAAACAGCAGATGACTAAACAAATACTGTGGAGACACTTATTCCAGTTCTAGCTACCAGTTTCAGTCACGTGAAACAGATACGCTATACAGCACATAAAGCTACCTAATCAGTTATGTAGCCTACTTTTAGGGAGTCTTACCAGATTGTTACAATGTACATTTAATCTGCCAGGTGCATAAAATGTTTTAAGCAAACATAGCAAAATGGCCCAGCAAAACATCAGCGATTCAGAAGACAGAAATTCTAAACACAAAGTTTGCCACAAACTTCTCTGAGAGTCAAAAAAAACAAATCAGACATCATCACACTGAAAGCTGAATCCTAGAAGAAGTGGATTGGCTACAGCCTCAAAACTCCAGCCTGACTGCTGTCTCATCAGCAGGCCTAATCCAAGTCAACAGATGTACACAGAGAAGCAGTGGTGAACTGAAAAAACACGCAGGCGTAGGACATGATTGCTCCACACCCACAGTGATTTAAGTGTATTTATTTTACCATCAATTAATCTGAATTTGTACTTGGGTGTATAAGCACTTTCAAATAATTGCCACAATAGTATTTTAAGACATTTGGCAATTACTATTTTTCAGCTGGTTTCAAATAGTGCAGGAAGAAAAACGAAATTTACTACAGTCTTGTTGTACCTTATAAGCACTCCAGTGGCCAGTTTGTACCTATAGGCTATTTTATGCCGAAGGTAAAGATAAACCAGCAACCACTGATAATAAATGAAATGAAAGGATGGTGTGTGTCCTTACTATGTCCCCACTAAACATTTCTATAACCTGATTTGCTATCTATTATAAGACCCTGTTAATCCATATCTGAAATGGGGGCAATCAATGCCACTCTAAAACAATGTCTGGGCGTGTACAGGGGAAAGCGCAGCTGACAAATTGAGGACAGCTTTCAGTGCTGGGCAGTCAACTGAGTTAGTGATTCAGTCCAGTGGGCACACTCATGTTTCTTCCTCCTGTCATCTTCTCTCATATTCCTCATTCAGATCAACAAAGTCTATTTCTGACTGTTTAGTATAAAGTAAATATGTAATGCTTTGAATTCTGAGAACTGACTCGTCAGAGAGAGAAAGGCCAAGTTTTGTAACACTTTTAAAAGGAGTGGCTCCTCTCAGATCACCCGCAGCTGTTTTTTGAAGGTGCAGCTACATTACTCAAATCTTTTGAGAAAAAGAACAACAAACTTCTTCTGTTAGGGTTCAAATCCCGTTCCTTTACATCTCAGCATGCCTACAACCAAGGGGTCTGGTCCAGCTTATTCAAATAATTGTGGGGGATGATATTGTTTCAGAGAACAAGCTTCATGAAAATCTGTTGTGAATTTTTCAGCAGCAGCTCCCTCTTGGTTATAGCCCTCTAACCAACAGCTGTATATGTCAGGTCCAGAGTTATAAGGGTTTACAAAGGAGATGCATCATTGCTGACAGACTCGTAGATTATAAGATGAGAAAGAATTACGTGGAAAGACTAAGAGAAACAGAGTGCAAATAAGGTGAATGGTTTAACCAAGCTGTCTGAACTATATAAAACTAATGTTCAAATGCTGCCCACTTTTCCTTAAGGGAAGGTCAAACTACAAATGCCTGCAAACATTCATCAAAAACTGTCTCTGCAGTAACATGTGACACATACACAGGGCTATTTCCATAAAACTAGAGTTAGCACCTGTGTGAGAAGCAGTGAACAGTAAGACAGTAGGAAGAAATGCTTCCTGCTGGACAACACACTCTACTGTAAACACCTAAAGGTGAAATATACCCAGTCATCCTCCTACTCTTAGCAGAGGCAGGGCTTTTTATTTTTTAAGTGAAACATGCTCTTAAGTGCCACTTACCTGGATTGATGATGCAACAAGCACATAAAGTGGTGGTGAGGAGGGAAAGACAGAGAAAAACAGGAAAATATGATGTTAAAGAGAGTGAAAAGTATTGTCTTACAAGTAATTAAAAACCTCTCACCCTCTCTCTTACACATTCATTTTGACAAATGACAAATGTATATTCATAAATAGAGCAGAGATTTCAATTACAATGTCAGAACAGAATTTAGATGCTACGGTAGAAATACAACACTGCCCCCCCATGGCTACAATCATTAGCTACAGAACTTATCAAGAGATATGTGCATAACATGGCAAATATTTGGCAAAAATTAAAACATAATTACAAAAATCCAATAAGTTACAGAACACTGCCAATTTTTCTAAACACAACCATGAATAGTGTCTTTTTACTAAGGATATGCAACAGCAAAAAAATATATAAAATTCCCTTTTATAAATGTTGTTTGCAGTTTATGTTTCTGAGACTTGATAATACACTGTGAGATAAGTCATTACTTTTGAATTACACAATGCAACATAGACCTCCTCCCTTTTTATTGTCATGTTAGAATTTAAAAACTGGGTTTACTTTTATTTCACTGGCCATTTTGTGCTTCATTGAGGCCCTCTGCTGGGTAAAATTAGTAATTACACTTTTTTAAAATCAAAATCAGTAATTGCATGCAGGCTGACATCTGGTCTTAATCTCAATGCTTACTTCTCATTTTCAGCAGCACAGTCAGTTATCCCTACAGCTGGAAAAGGATGCAAAGAAAAGCACTTTCTGGAGATGAGCAAACGAATGCATACAGGCATAAACAATTAACCCCACATGGCAGGAGGCATTGGATGATCTCAGTTAATCTTTGCATATTCATCAAAGAAATCACAAAGAGGTAGATTTGGGAGCACAGCTGCTTGACAGTTAAAACTCATCTATGTTTAGGAGAGAAGCTTTACAAATAGATGGTCACAAATCCAAAGCAAAAATGAGTCATTTTCTCTTGTCAAATACCTTTTCCATCAAATGCAAATATCCAATGCCAGCATCTTTCTTACTTTCCGCCATCAGAGAGCCCACACTAATCCAGACATTCAATGCAAAAATCATTCCATAGCAACATGACGACATACTGGTTTACCCCTTCGCCTGGAAATGTATAAGTCACAAAACCAAGACTGATATACTGTTGTTGCTTCAGACAGGAGTACAAACTAAGGGAACATTAAAATTCTGAATTGTATCTGTGAACCTGTACCTGTGAATATCAAGTTTGAGTTTTTACACAATAACAATTTGATGCATTTACAACTCCCAAAGAGGTACAAAGATCGTTTAGATCAAAGAATAGACAAATGTTAAAAACTCTATCAGACAATGTCAGATACCAAACCTTGATCAAAGAATAGCCTACATTTAATTTTTGAAAATATCTTCAATCAAAAAAGGAAACCTCAAAATAATTTAGATCAAAGTGCCTTTCATCTCTCTGCCGCTTAGATAGATGTGCAACCCAGTCTGCTAATGGCTGTGCTGGAGGGAAATAAAACAACAGCATGTGTCACAGAGACAGTGAGACAAACATAGACGCACAGCCAAGGTATTGTCAAAAAATTTGCTTTTATGAGGATATCTATGCAACATCCATTCATTTTTCCATCTTCTCTCCCCTTCAGGTGCAAGAAGAGTTTCATTACATCATTTCACCTGCAGGTTGATACAGCTGCTTCAGTGGGATCCCCAGGTGCCCTATGGCAATTTTTTTCATCTCCACTGAATCACAGGTCTGCATCAGTCTCATTTCAATTATCTGTTCCCTGGTAACGTCCAAAAGAAAAATTGGAGGGAGCATCCTTTGAATCATCTCAGAATGCTCAATACAGATTAAATCAGCTGCTCAACACAAAGGTCTATCAGGGTCAAACTTTTAACTTGTCATATCGAGTGATGCAAGCCACTATTTTTTGCTCCTTTCTTCCCTGATCAGATTTCCGACTATGATTGGAAGCAAATCAGGATGTAATTTCTCTCTTTACCTCACAGTCGCACATCACTGCATCTTCTGACCAAACTTGCAATCAATGTTAGGGATGCAAAATATTAACAATAACAACAATAGCAAATTTACATTATGTTTTATTCAAGCAATGAAGTTATAGCCAATAAACGGAGCCAATAATATGCAGTCACTTTGCTTACGTTGACTAACAAGCATAGTATCCACACACTCTGATGCGGTAAGTGGCAGTGTGCACCTTTAAAGTCAGTTTACAATCAGCAGCAAAGAAGTAGGTGGAGAAAAGCAAGCTCATGCTCTTGAAGCACTCATGATATCAAACTGCTGCACCTAGGCAGATACAAAAAATATAGACTATTGAACCAAATTTATTGAATTGGACTTATACAGTTTGAGAAAAGACAACATGAATTTAATATGTAATTCATGTTACACAAGTGTTCCTGGAAGAGGTAAGAAAGTAGTGATGCCAACTGGATATAGTGGCAACACTTTATTTAAAGGTATGTGCATTTGTCACCGTCGCAACCTTCACCATTAAATAGTCTTTATAAATGTTTCTGACTGTTATCATTAAATGTTACTCTTTTTGAGATACAGAAGTGTGAAATCATAGGTGATTTAATCAATATCGGCCATTAGAAGCATGTGATTATTGGTTATCAATAATGGTTAAAAATTATATTTTGGGACACTATTCAATGTCACAATTCCCCTCACTGTAACATAACCAAAGACACACCACCCTCGTCAAAAAGAGAAAAGTGGTCTTAAATTTAAAGATGTTGTATCTTATTCTGAATGAATCTCACTCAGCAGGAAAAGGCTATTACTTCAGTGGGACACAATAGTCAAATGAAGCATAAAAATTGAAAACAATAGGTAGACACTTTTCCTCTCCAGGCCTCAGCTGTTTCCGCCTATATTGTACATCAATATCACAAATAAGAGGGAAGACATGCTGCTACTTTGCTAGTGTGTAAAGACTAAATGGCTTGCAGCCCTTAATGCCTATTTAATTCTTTATTTTTTAGCTTGTCACCATGCTGTTATACAAAATTACTAATTCCAGTGAAGATAAGAGTGTATATGTATAGGGAAGTAAGGAAGCCACAGCTGGTCTTGACATCAGTGATGTAACTAGCAGTACTTTGGCAAAGGTTAGCCAAATTTCAATAAGAGATATGGATATTTCTAACTACTTTCTTGTTAATGGATCTATTTTACACAGAGATAGGTGGAAAGTTGGCACAGACTGCAGCTTGGGCATGTATTGAATCTCAAATAAGTACTATTCACATCAATCAGTAAAGTCAAACTTGACTTCAAGAAAAAAAAACAGGGAAATAAACTACAAGCATAATAAGCATGTACACAAAATACTTAACAAGAGTCATTTTGCAGTAAAGAACAATGTCAGAAAAGAGGATGCATCACAAGTATGAAACCCCGTCCAAGCGCGACTTAAGTCTTTTCCTTCATGGATTACAACATAGCTTAATTTAGTGTACTACATTAGACTATAAAAAACCTATGCCTCAAACACCCACTGCAACTACTGCTGTATACCTTGGGGAACTCATTCAAGGGCCTACTATACAGAACATACATAATCATCAGACTTGCAGTATAGGTTTATATAGGGTAAATGCAGCTTCTGTCTTCATTAATGCAGCATGGGGCTGTCCTTAGATGAAAAGTGGACAAAATTCTGCATACAGCGTGTTGTTCCCAACATGCCCTGATTAATTTTTCCCAACGGTATCAGTCCACCTAATTGTAAAATAAGTTGATAATTGAGATCCATATAAAGAGCAGAGGAATGAAGCTCAGATTGTAGGAAAGCTCTGGGCATAAGATATCCATTTAACCAACAAGTACCTGCTTAAAAAACATCTGTGTTCTCCACAAGACCACAAGAATGCTTTCAAGGGAACAAACTGCCCTCTCAACTCAGCTATAGTAAAAGGGAATATCATCAGTAAATGACAAACAAAAAGAATAAGAGCCATTCAGACACAATTATGCCACAGAATTATGTCCAAAAGGTGTGTCAACAAAGCATTGTTATTAGTTGCATTGTTAAATTATGTTTGAATTAGTACAATCACCCTGAGTAATACTGTATGGTTCCATATCTCCAAGTTCATTGGACCTGATATTAAAATGGGTGTTGTCTTTTACATGAAAACCACTGAATACAAAAGGAACAGTGAACAATAACTAAGATTACCTGAAAACTCTATGAGACGTTTGCAATGACCAATTTCAGAAGGTCTTTTGTTTATCTATTTCTCAAAGTTTTATTTTGACTTATTATACAAATTTAGACTCTTTAACAGGGAAAGAAACCTAATGTTTATATTTAATTTTAACCACAGTCTGTTTCAATAAAAATGCTTGTGACACTCAAATGTGGCTGTATTTATCAGCTTTAGCATGGAAACTTAGGTGAAAATATAAAAATAAATTTTGTGTATCACCATTCAGCCTTAAATACCAAGATACTGTAGACCCCATGTCCACAATTAAAATTGTGCCAAGATGTCAAATAGGTCTTTTGTTAGTTTGATGAAAGGCTAGCTTCATAAAAGAAATAAAAGAGCCAATCAAAATCACTTTGGACACGACTTCAATTAGCAACATTACCAAGTTGAATCTGTATTGGAGGAAGCTACTGGAGGATAGAAAGAGGGAAAATGTGTATAATACCTTAATTATTCTGGCCAAACAACATATACACAAGTGTCGTTTTATGAAAATGAGACCGTTATTTTGTGTTTACATGAATGAGCTAAAAAACTTCAAAAAATCACTGAAGTGCATTAAAACCAAACAAGTGTTGAATGTAATAGATTCTATAAATGCCTTAACTCAAGATTAGACCAACCTCTAATTTTATTTAATCTGTTATGTTTATGTATTTTATTGTTAATGTTGTGACTATTATTAATGTTTTTTTTTCCTCTTCTCATATGTGTTATCTGTTCAATCTTTGAAATGTTCCTTAGTCTGAAATGTTGGAAATGTATTTTTTCATGAATGTAACTAGTAGATTTTGATTCTGAATTTTAAAAAAAAAAAAAAAATCTGTATTGGAGGAAGCTAAATGACCTAAAATTGACCTGGAAAGGGGACTGGTTTTAACAGCTCACAACTGCTAGTGACACAGTTTCATCTTTTGATGTATCTTATTAAAATGTTGCTTTGGTGTCACAGCTGACTACTATCTTTAGGTTTTCATGTGCACACAATCTGGGTTTCAATGTAAAAATTTAATATTTTCTAACACAGTTTTTTGTCTGTTATACTGAAAACTTAGTTGGGAGTTTCATGCCCAAAAAAGCCTCAGAAGTGCTCTGACTCTCAGTCACCTGACACAGTCTTCTCAATGATAAACAGGTCTTCTACTGAATTTACAACAGTGCGGAAATAATCAGGGTCCTTTCAGCTTACTGGTTTCTATACACTCCTTTTGAAAGTTTTTTCTGGGCCAGTATCAAGTGTAATAGCAACACCAATATATTACTCTAACCTTCTGCCAATGAAGTAATTTGAATAAATAAAAAAAAAATCTTCTCATATTTAGCATTTTTTGAAGACAGATTCTTTAAAAAAGACCAATCTGCCAAAAATTACAACAATTCTTGTATAGCACTGTCCTGGTTAGACCTCTAAAAAATTAAATAAACGTGTTTTTAAAGCACTGCCATTTTGACTGCAGGTAGAGTGAAGCCAATTTTAAGCTTGGCAGCGAGCCAGCCTCAACTGTGCTTTAGTTCTTGGCAAAGAGCAAACTTCTTGTGTACACATTTACACTGTCACACTGAATGACTAATGAGCCTCCCTATTCCATAAATAAACAATGAAAACAAATAGGCAGAGAGGCAAATCTAACAGCTCAGAAGATCTTACAGTCCACTTACGGCTTGCTCCAAAGCGCTACGTTTTGATTTGAGGAAGGTTTCAGATTCCTTAGACAAATAGATACAAGTCTGTAGCAACCAGACCTCCATTCATCAAGCAATTCAAAATTACTTCTAGAAATCATGCATATCAAGTCCGAGTAGGACTAAGCATACTCAAAGAGACTTGAGAGTAATTTACGTGGCTTCCTACGCAGACTCTCACTAAGTAGTGGGAGTTTTCCTTTAGGAGTCAATGGCATCACTGTACCACAAAACTGAGCAAAATTTAATTAAAGATGACACCCTCCTGTAAGCAGATACATTTTGAATTTAACACGTTTTAAAAGACGAACTATCTGTGTGTATGATATTGTTACATATTGTGATACATGTTATAATATCATATGTATAAATATCAAATGTATAAAAAAACTAAATTAGTGTTATTTTTCCTTTTATATGTTTTTATAGAGTTATGATTACAGACTCTAATTTATCTGCAAATAAACAAGACAAAAGACACAATACGAAAGTTAAAGATAAATTTGAAAGATAGCTTCTTTTTTTTTCAAATTTTCCCTTAATATTCTGATAATATTATTATTGTGGAGTCTTTAGGCCACGATAATCATGTTGTGAAAATCTGATATTGTGACAGCCCTACCGCCATTGTGAAATTTATACTGGTTTCTTTTTTTTTCCACCCCTACAGACACACACCATACCACCCACACACTCAATAAGGGCCATCATCAGTGCAGTGGCAGGCAGTAATAAAGCTGTCACACCGGGAAGACGTCTTGAAACGGTCTCTGCTAAATCCCACTACCTTACAGAAGAAGCACACAGGCAGAGACACCGCAATCAAAACATCACAGTCAAAGTTGAGAGTGCTTTTATCTGAGTCACCAGCAGAGGTCTTAGAGTGAATAACAGTGGGCTGCCTCTCACCCAGAGAGAAGGAGGAATGCCTGCACATCAGTCTGTGAATAGCAGCACAGAGGTGGGAAGGCTGCATTTATCCTTGAGCAAGTTATTCAAACTAGACTCTTGACTTCCAGAGACATTCATCCCTACTGATGCAGAAACACATTGCAGAAGGCTGACAGCTGATTAGACTGATGGATCACCATGTGGTGTAACCATTACTACGGTTATGAAGCCCCTGTCAGCTTACTCCACTGTGGCCTCTTCTCTCAGACTTTTACACACCCTCTAACAGCAAGTGAAAACTGGCTGCACAGAGCTGATATGCAGTATGAAAAGAGGACAGATCTAGATTGATTTTGTTTCACCTACTCTTTAAAGGTAACAAATTGAGTTTTTAACCACAAGTGGCAACTTAGAGAGATGTTTTGATGAGTGGGCATCCTGAGGTCTGCCACCATGTGCACCAGGACACACATGTGAATAAGCAAAAGCACAGATAATGGTGCAAATGTGTTGTGAGAGGTTGAACAGCATAATAAGAGATGACAGAGAAAAAACTAAAGTAATATAAAAATTTAAATATTTAGAGCAAATTAATTCTTTCAGGATTTTCAATTATTTAAAACAGAAATATTATCAAAAGTTATTAAATTTCATACTTTCTGTATAATCACTTGAACAGTTGACACAAATGCATGTGACAAGATGTGTATGGTTTATTTGTCTCTACCTTAGGCCAAAAACTTTTCATTCACAACTGCTGCAAAGAAAATGTTTGTTTACATTGTCATTGACTGACAAATCCACTTCAGCTGATAAATTCTTTCAGGGGAAGCAAGATGGACAAACTGTTTCTAGAAAAAAAAATCCTTAAAAATTGATAGAAACACAGGCTACCTAGGATTCAAAAGAATAACGAAAGTAAGAGTTTGGGGGAAGGCTATGTACAGTATGCAGACACTGTTCTCTTCAACTATCAATGAATCACCTGACCTCAAACAGACGGCTCGGACTCCGGGAAGCAGGAAGCTCGTGGTGCCTGCGAGGCACCAATTTAGATCAAGGGACGCACGTTTAGCAGTTTGCTTCTTCCAGGGTTTTGTGTACTTGACAAACAGCTTGTGTTCATTTAGAACGAAGGACAACAATTTTAGCACATTTACTGTGATTCTAAACATTCTATGGCACATTCTTCTTACAGTTGCTCTAGTGATGGCATTAAGCCTGCGAGAAACACAATTGTACAATATCAATCACAGCAGGTATACATTCAGTGTGAGACTTGGCACAGAGTTCAAATATTTGCTTAAGCGAGGACGGCCTGATCCTGGGACAGAGCGTGGGAGAGCACTCTGACAGCAGTAGAGTCACTACCCAACAGTTAAGAGATAAATGCAGTGTAATATTCAATCACTGCCACTGTGCATCTCTCCCTGTCCCTAGAAAGAAAACCAAATCCTCAGCATGTGACTTCAAGGGTTCGATATTTTTAAAAAAAATTACAATACAAGTTCCAATTCCAGTGCCCTGAAGTCATATACCAAAACCTGCAGAGTACATCATTTAATACAGTTTCTTCTGTACTTTACTTCCCTACTTTATTTCTCCCCGTCATGTGAAATACATATTTGCTTTATCAGGCAACATGTATTCCTAGTTTCCTAGCTTTCCTGAAGTAGTCTCTCTGCATTTTATGCATTTATTTTTAACAGATGCTACAGTATACAACCATATTTTTGAATGTTCTGCTGATATCTCAACATGCCGAACTGCAAATTTGGTCATACACACTGTACTCAACTTCACCATACCACAGACAGTATAATTAGCAGCTGTAGCCATGGGGCAATACCAGGGTGCATTAAAATGAAGACTGCTTTCGATAATTAGCCATAGTCAAAACCAAATAGTCATTTTTCAAGATTTGGGTACAAAAAGGATAGAATGATAAATTGTTATTGGGTGATTTTTGTTGTTACCTTAAAGATCTTGGGTTCTGATACCCAGGCCTTGTGACTACACTAGGCATAGAATAGGCCTACAGACATTATGTATGGGTGTAGATTTATTTTCAAATAAATTTTAAATATCTCTGCTCTCTCTAATCTATTGGATGTGATGTTGCCAATACACCTCAGAGAACTTGGTGCTATTTGAAGCAATCGTGATGACCTGGGTACTATTTATATCTGTCAAGTGCCCCATCTAACATCAGAATTTACAGTGCACTTAGGCTATGATGGGCCTCGCACTAGACTGCGTACACCCAGATATACAAGAGGCCCGATAAGTGGTCGTAAAAGCAGTTTCACTTCGAGTTGATGTTTGTTGGGAAGTCCTTCACATAGTTATGTTATTACACAAGTACTTTTTAGATAAATGGCTTCTACAAGTCCCAACACTTGAGATGGACAAGACAGAGTAAGCCTAAGGCGGCATCTAATCTCTTCTAGGAAAGATTAGTCTATTAGACATGAGGTGAGGATTATGAAATCTACATACAGGGCATCCAGATATTTATTCCAAACTACTAACACTGACTGTGGTTCTTGTGAGCAGGTAAACAGCCAGGAGTCACCCTTTATGAAGTCAAAATCATTTGTGCTGCCACTCAGATCAAGAGACATTGACGAGAATTGAGAACTTAAAACAGGAGTCATAGAAAGAAACAATGTCCAGCAGATAATGTAAATTCTTGCCTGAAAGATGCCTACTGGGGAAAGAAAACTGCTGGACATGTGAAATCTGCAGAGGGAACAGTGCAGCTGACACTGTTGCCAGGAGAGAGAGGGGAGGGAATAAGCCAAGGCAACAGGACTGTGAGGGTACAGTTTTAATCCCACTACTGCTATTGCTAAATTGAAAACTTGGCAGCAACCTGTATACCGATATAGCACTGTACCCTTAATTTAGACCTCTGGAAGAGTGTGAAAAGAAGATATACTGCAATATTTTAGTAGACCCTTTTCATGAAGGTGTGATCACTGTGAAAACAGAGGCTCATGCTCTCTTTATATGTCACGTTTGAGAAAAAAGGAGAACACTTAGTGCCTGTTTGGATGTGGATAAAAACAAATTCAGAAGCTGAATCTGTAACAATTTGTTTCAGGAAACAGAATACTGTTCCAAAGCCCTCTGTGGACATTTTAACATGGTGCTCCAAGAGCTCACAGCTGTAGAACATTTGAGCAGAGTGACGGCTTCCAAAAGCACCCTAATCATCACAGACCATCTGGAAAACAACTGGGCCGTGCACAGTCCACTGGATTGAGGTAGACAGACAAGAGAAACAGAGAGAGAGCGTAAAAAAGATATGGGGAGTAGGTGTATGCTTTGCCATGGCAAGATACGGGAGCTGTACCATTTAAGAGCTTAAGAGATACCCATCACCAGGACAAAACAGGTATAATTGAACCAAAGAAAAGGCATTTCAGGAGCAAATACTGTACAGTTTGCTTTTCACATGTCCAAGTCATGATAAGCTCCTGCTTTATATGAGCAGTGTAAAGACAGCCTCTTTAAACCTTAGGTTGGTAAAGAGACTGGTATCTTTGGTAAACCAAAGCAATTCCAAAGCATATCTTTTACGGCTATCTCATTGAAAAAAAAAAAAAATCAACGCTGGTTGACATACCAAGTTTTCATATGCAAATCTTACAATATAAGGAGAGACAGCTGACCAACAGCATGAGCACCATGAAGGCAGCTGTCCCCAGATTCAACCTGGAACAACATCAGCAAAGGGAGGCTCATTGCAGATTACTACAGGGATTACTCAACTTCAACAGCTCAATCAGCATTAAATCAAAGACACCACACTACTAAGAGGCTTTAGGACCAAAGAATTATTGTAGGTTGTATGCTCCAATACTAAGAAGAGGAGGTAAGCCTACATTTAATCAACATATTCTATTCCACTACGGGTTAATGTACATACACTGTTAATCATTGCAGACTTTGAGATTTGACATTAAGTTCATTTTGTTAGAAATAATTTTTGATGATGATGACAGAGTCGGAAAATCAGTAAGGCTATGGCTTGTGCTTGCTCTGACTCTAAAATTGACTAAAATGGAAAAAAAAAAAAATCAGATAAAAGAGGCGTCTCATCCTGAGAGTTGGCAACTAGAATCACTGCAGACAAAAAGTCTCTTGATACTGTTAAAACCAGCCACGCCTTTGTTTTCCAATTCAAGGAGAAGAATTATAAAAAATAAAAAGAATGCACTCTATTTGTATACAACAAATGCATCACAAATCTCTGGGATAGTTAGCCAAGAATGCTATGAACAGCAGCAAGGATAAATTTGTCAGATGTAGATTTTCACTGCGCAACTGTCTTAATCAGCACCTGGGGGTGTCACTGACATCAGAGGATCTTTTACACATATGTTCACACACAGAGCATCCCAACACCCAAACACATACACACTTTTCCTCCAGTGCTGGCCAGATGGCAGGGACCCTACAGAGACTGATTCGCATGAGAGCAGTCTGAAGTGCTCAAAGCCTAGTTGATTGTCTGTCTCTCAGTCAGCATCCAGCCTCAGAAGAGAGTTATGGGGCTAGAGTTGTACAGCAGATCAAGGTCCACTGGTTTATATCTTAAATCACAATGCACATACAAGTAAAAAGTAAGAGTACTGATCACTGACTGAGTTAGTTAGCAGCCACAGACATCAGAGCCTCCTCCTGTGTCCCTGATGTGCCACTTGTTAATGTTACCCATGTTTGCTGCAACAAGTATTAAAGTATTTATAAACATATCATTACACATTGCATATTGGCTTCGAGATTATGCTTAAGATGTTCATGAGGACTATTTCATTTAATGGTGAAGACACATTATCACTTTTTTTAAATCGGTGCATCATGGTAATATGTAACGTAAAGATGAAGATCAGCATAACACAAGGAAATAAAATTACTCCTAACCCTTCTGCTTCTAACATAATGTGTGCCAGACTTGACTGGGGCTCCTGCAAAAACACATGACAGAAACAGGCTCTACTTGTTGCCTTTATAATAAATCTCTTCAAGTACCTCAAGGTGCTACCAGTTAGGACCCACACACTGAGGAAGGCAGAGCCAAAAACATCTAGGGGGAGAAAATGGATTGTTGCTACTGATTTAATTGAAAGAAAATGCAAAAAGTGCTTTTTTTAGCCTCGGTCCAGGGAGGCGGCACAGGACATGGTTCATTAGGTTTGATGAGGCTTAAGGTTAGTTTCAGCAGTGACACTTTAGCAGTAACATAGCATTAAGGATGTACTAAATAGTTTGAAGCTTTGAAGCTTCATTTAAAGATCTGACATTCACTGACATTCATTTAGATTTTTTTTCCTTTTATGTCAATTACGTTATACAATATTAAAACACATACTTAAAACACCACAGTATATTCAAAAGTTAAAAAATGACGGTTGCTACAGCCCTATGGAGTATGATTAATTAATATATATCAAGTTTGAATTGAATTTAAAGTGAACCATTTGGTGTTTAAGCCAACGAAGATTAGCTTGCAGAATCACCGCAGGTTAAAAAAAATATATTTGTAGTTTTTTTTTTATACAACTTTGGTCTATGTTTCAAACTTTGTTTCTGATGCATTTGCTATCTTGCAAAGAACTGTAAATACACAATGAGCCACTGGTGGACTGGGCAGAGTTTCAAGGAGAAAAAAATAAATATACCATGCACTCTGATTAGCAGCAGTGTTCTAACATTTAATTGTTAATTAGAGTTATCCTAGAGGTGTCACAATACAATTTTACACCTGCCGTCACAATGCAATTTTACACCTGCCAGCTAATGAAAACACAAGCATTTGCTAGGCCTAGGAGTTACATTACAATGAAAGTTGGCCGTGTAGTGTAAATGCCTTTGCCTTAGGCTGCAGCATGTTTTGGAAGCACAGAACAGTTAATCAGAGCATAATATGAGCAAACATTTGTGATTGGTAAAAGCTTTCTTTTAACTAAAGAGCACTTAATTTGATGCACAGGAGCAGGAACAAATTTTGAGTTAATATTTCACCTAATCGAGTCTAATTAGCCTAAATGCAGAGGCCAAAAGTGTGATTACTCATTAAAGGATTAAATATGAGTATACAGCTCTTCTTGCATCTAATTTGATGCCAAGTCCAAACACAAGGTCTCCACTCTCACATTCTCACTATTGTGACTGGAGAAGCCAGGATTATTCCCTCAGAAAAAGGGAGAGCCTTTACAGTCTTTCTTAACTATGAGTCTGACAGTTAAAGATGATTCATATGGACTCCAGTCCTGTTTGCCCTGACAGTTATAGAGGATTCATATGGACTCCAGTCCTGTTTGCCTTAAAAGCTTTAGACCTCAATTCTGAGCTATCAAATCTTAGTACATTCAAGGTGAAGCTAGAAACAAAGCCACTGCAAACTCACATAGACAAAAATGAGAATCAATGACTAAGATTTCCCCCTAGCTTTGGGGATTTTTAATCACTTTAGCTGATGTCACTCATGAAAATGAAAACAAATCCCCTATGCTTGAAGTAGTTGACATGCTAATCCATTCTTCAGATCTCTGATAAGATGCCTCATTTTATTGATGCCCTTAAGTGTCAGTGTCTGAAGTGTCTGGAACTGCAGAGATGAAACTTAGTGAGGGAGGGGGAAGGACAGGAACAGAAATACTGGTTCTGACATATGGCATGAAAATGAACACTTTCTAAATGTCCACTGTTCGATGCAAGTAGAACGTACCATTAAATATATCAAAAGTGTGGTGTATTTTAAACATTTAACCTGTTTAAATTTATAACCATTTTTTTCATCTGGCTGTAGCCAATTTGGCAAGCACAAATGTTTCTTCAAAGTGGCTATAATCAGTATTTCATGATAACAATTAATCTGCAGTCCCAATCAGCACTGAAAGCATTTTAGCTTCTTTCTGTTTTCCTGTTTTTGACCACCCTGTACCACTCACATGGTGTCATTATAGACTTAGGCACATTGCTGTTTTTAACAAAAAAGCTTATAAAAAATAGCTTAATGGCCAACATACTGGAGTGTTCAGCAGGAGTTGTTGGAAAGCAGAAACAGAGCTAAAAGTGAGTGAACATTGGATTGGATCAGGATAGAAACAAATCTTTAAAAAAATAATGATAATGGTTCTCCCTGACTGCTGGATGTCTAAATAGGCAACTATTAGGAAGTTCATTATATCAAACTTCAAAGTCAAAATGTATCAGTGGTGGGTGAGCTTTTTTTCTGCTGCTATTTCAGGGTCATTTAAAAGCAAAGGTTCTAATAGGTTATTGATAAGAAATAAGAAATCCAAAAAAGAAATTAAAGAGGTTGTAACATTATCTTTAAGTGACAGATAGATAGATATACAGATAGAAAGATAGGCAGCAAATTGCCCTCAAATGATGCTGACAAAATTTTACCAAATGTAACACTGGTAAGTGGGCAGCAATCAAACCAGACTCACGGTCTGCAACACTGTGAGGGTCAGCTGTTTCAGCCACACTCATTAGCCTTAAAATGAGATGTCAGCTATCTCATTGTGTAACCTATTGCAATTAGTCTTAGCTTCAACAGTTTGGTTTTTCCCCCTCCTTTTTTCAGACAGGATAAATGAAAAAAGAATAGAGAACAAAGGAAGGGAACTGGTAGGAGAGCTGAACCTATCTATTCATAAACATAATTGCTATAAATACTTCATGCATCCATGAGGCGACAAATTCATAACTGCAGTCATCTCTTACTAAAATATTGATTCTTGACTTCATCCCGTTATCCTTATATATATTTCTGAAAAATCATAAAGAATCCTTATTAGTAGACAGTGACAGACAACTATTTTGACAAAATGCTGGTTCAATTGCCCAAATCATGTCTCACTGTCTTGCTCAAAATAAGGCTTAAGTTAAAATGTGGGATTATGCTACAGAGATAACATGAAAAACACAAATCTGCCAGATGGCACTGTCTCATCAAAACGTTGTTTACATCACAACACAAACTGAACACATACTTCACTCTGGGTGGCTGTAGAATATACTAGTAGACCCAATAGAGAAAATGTAATTAAAAAATGAAATGTCAAATGGCCTGACTGTCATTAATGTATGCTTTACAGAGCCAATTCAGTATGTAATATTTGCATGTGTGTATAGCACCCTAAGCACCAGAAAGTAAGCAAGCTAAAGATCCTTGCAGTGAACAGCCAAGCTTTCCGGCTCCTAACTCACAACACAGGGTACAAAGTAACAGTAACAGTAACAGGTATCTAGAGGGGATGTGTATCTCACTCTGATATGTAGATTATTGTTTCAGCTCATGGAGAATCAAAGAAGCACAATGGCTGGATTGAGTTCAGTGTTCTCTGATATATCATGAAGTTCAGCAGCTGAGGTCAGGACCAAACCAACTGGTTTAAAAACTTGAAGGTATCGGTATAATAGGTGGATGCTTGTAACCTATTACCCATATAAGATGGAAAGACATACAAAAAAGACAAAAGACAAAAACAAACAAGCACATATGAAAAGGAAAGTAGTTCAGCTGAGCATTTGCAACCCAAACAATAAAAAGCACATTTTTCACAGTTTGAAGTCCTGTGCAACAACATGTTAACTCCTGTTATATGTGTCCGCCTGTGAATGAAATTAACATGCAAACAGTTTGCAAATTTACACCTCCTTAAGATCTCACTCTCTGTCAGTGGGGGAGCAAGTACTAGCCAAATGCAGGCAATAAGCCACATTCAAACAGCTCAGAACTCAGAAGAGACCGTTCAGTCTGTTGAGAGCAATAAGCCATGACTGATTCAATTAACATCTAGACTGACCTTGACTCATTCTGAACTCAGAGTATCATAATTGTAATGGGCCATGCCTCTTGTCCACACTCTCACACCAACAATCTGCACCTTTTATCCTCCCAAACACAGACCGTAGGAAGACTGTCTATGTCAGCACAATCTGCTCCTTGACACTCACACTGTGTAACCTAATGGTAACAGCCAAGCCACACAGCCAGCATGTGAATCGGCAGATCCTTTTTGCAGAGTCAAAAAGGCTCGACTTACAAAAATAAATAAATGATCCAGACTCTGAAAACAAGAGAGGGGAGTTGGTTTTTGGGTTTTAAGCACTTGCCTTTTTATTATGTACATTAGAAATGCAAAAAAATCCTCAATGCAATGCTTAACAATACTGAATTGATGACAAAGTAATGATACTTTATTGTAAAGCACAATGCATAGACTTAGCTATCATCAAGTTCATGGTTTTAGACAGAGTCTTTTATTGGCAGCCTCATATAAAGCTGCAAAATGCCCCAAGCGCTGTCCAAGACAGTTATCACACAAACCTGTCAACAAGTCTCCGTGTCAAAACAAGGACTCATCATGACATCAACAGGCATGGTTTGACATAGATCTTGACTCTATATATTTACATAGATCTTGACTCTATATGTGCAACGGGATATCTGTCAGGAGTGACAGATAATCCTGTGCCTTGAATACTTGTTTATCAGTGTAGGCAGGTGAATGACACACATATATATATTGTGGTGACAATGTAACTTAAACTGAAAATGCTCTTGCTTACTAAAACAACAAAAGGAAAGCTCTTGGGCCATGCCCAATAAACAGTTTGGGATAAAAGGCTAAAGCAGACCAAACAAGCCAGACTGTGGCAGCCTTGGTTACATGTAGGCTAATTACCAGCATTTCACCCAGAAAATTGGTATCAGCTTTTATTTAAATTAAATAGTGTAGTCTACCCTATAAGCAGACACAACAGCAAGTTGTATGCCTACCAGGATTTTCTGTAGGCTCACTACAAATGGAAAAACGCAACACTACTGACAAAATAAGATACATTTCCATCTTATATTTAAAACTTACACTTACAGCTTTCAATTGGTCCCTTCATGCAGTATTTAAAATAAATCATAGACATTAAAGGCAAGTGGAATGCACCACTAATGAGTGACTGAAAGGAAAAAGAGATGAGAAAGGCACCAGTGTGAGAGTGAAAGAAAGGTATTCTACTGAACTCCGTTGTGTTTTTCTAGGGTGGACATTAGCTAAACCAATGTAAGGGAATGATCTGTTATACTATTACATTTTTAATTCTAAAAATGTTGTCTAGTAAGGTTTAAGTTAAGTTAGGAGGGGGATAGGCTGGGGCTGTTTCTTTGTGGCTTAGTTTAACAAAATGTTTTTGTCTGCAGTTTGTTTATTGTGACTTTCAATTGTAATTACATGTGACTAAAAGATTCACATGTGGTTCATCTGCTCCTTGCAGACAAACAAATGAAACCATGACTCCTCTTTGCTAAACAGAGGTGCATTTGTTTGTCTGTTTAATATGCTTCCTAAAGCTGTAAAGCTGACTAAAGTAAACTCTTTTACAGTAACTTAGAATGTAAAGATCTGCGAAGGAGTCGATACATATTATGTGTGCATTGTGTTGTATGATAATATCTTTGTTTGTAAATACACTACAGTGGCACCCCTTACAGCTCCATTACATCACATGCAAAGAATTATGAAGATCTTCACAGAATAAGCCTTCAGTAATTGCCTTGGGGTATTTCTGGCCAAGGGCGTAAGATTCTTTTGCCCATTGACTTGAAGGTTGTACATATTGCTTGCACCTCTTCAATACAAGAGGTAAGAGCTTTTTGGGCACATTTTTCCACCACTTGAAAAAGAGGATGGCAGAAGAGAGCATATGGCTTACTGTGTTACATCTTTCTTAAGAGCTTTGACCTGACCAACAGGAAAACATAAACAACAATTTCAAGACACTGCTTTAGTTTTTGCTTTCTCTGCCTCCCTTTTCTAACAACGGGATCAAGCAAGCATTCATTGATTCATACAGGTATGACTGATTAGAGGTATTTTTTAAACAAACTAGTATCAACATGAAATTTAAATTTACTGATTGGCAGCACTTTATTGTTGCTTTAAAAGTATTAAATTGTCCATTTTTGCTCAGCAGTGGAACTTCAGCACACCCTGATGGTGATACAAGGTTGTAGTACATCTATGAAATGGTTAACACAGTTGGACAGAGCAACTGTGTTAAAACAAAGCTTTAAATTTATCTGCAGTTTTGAAGGATACAACACT
>JAPZDZ010000023.1:17261536-17278989 GCA_029783805.1 Acanthurus tennentii | reverse complement strand
GATCCTTTTTTTAAGGTGTCACATCAGATAAAAGACAGCTGCTTAAATCTCTTAATTATCTGAGGGTGTAAATTCCAGTTACTTTCAGTGACTGTGGATCTGTGCCAGTTAATCTTACCTGTGGTGGGGAAGGGGAGCTGGTAATTGTCCCAGTCACTGGACACGCTGACAATCACCTCCACCTGCTGCAGCAGTGCAGGGTGGATTTGCAACACTCGACCCCAAACCACACCTGAGTTATGAACCCTGTCTGTGTGCTTGTACTGTGACATCAGACTGCCGGAGATGAGGAAGAAGAACCAGTTTTTAGAGTGAAAATGAAAGTGAACCCTGATTCCTGTAAAGTTGGGATGCTGCGAGTAATGTGAAAATAAACCTAGAAACAATTTCCTGAAACCGAACTGCTTGAAACTTGTTTGGAAGGTTTCAGCAGCATTAAATTTAGAGTAAGCAGACATTCCCAAGAATCAATGAAGTTGGTGAAGTAAAACATCAGAGCCATCAGAGTACATGTCTAAGAGGATTTACATGTTCATATATTGCGTTTTATTTATGTTTAAAGAAGCATCCCAGCTTTTTGGAATCAGATTTGCATGACAACAAACATGTTTAACACTTGAACGTCATATTAATGAAATACATGATTCATTTGAGCTCAATGAAGCTATGAAAACAAATGTCATGTTGAAAGAAGAAAAACAGAAATAGTATCTTGTCAGTGTAATAAGTCAGATACAGTGAATATGTCCGACTTAAAGTCCTTAAAACTGTTTATGTTTGAGGTCGTTTTGGTGTCTTGAGGGTTGAAATTTGAAACAGATCTCTTAATTTTCATTATATACAGTATTTTATATTAACCAAATTTGCTTTTTGGAAAATATCTTGTTGAAAAATAAACAACAAAAAATATGTATGAACCAAATTTTTATGCATTCTCTTACTTTGAAGTTGCAGTACAAAAAGAAGCCAGACTCTTGGTGCTGCCTTGTGGAGTGTCCACTACTTTTATGGTCCAAGGGTCCTGATGCCAACAAAAGATTAATTTGAGTCATTTTGCTGAATCACAAAGGAGTTCTTTGTCTTTTCTGAGGAAGAAACTAGCAGAGATACTCACATGATTCTCTATTTCTGTCCTGGCACGATTCAGTCTCTGAGCAGGGTCAGTAAACGTGTTTTTGGTGAGGCATGCTCGTATCCTGGGGGGAACAGGAGGGGGTACATTGACTGGTCTATCGGGCAAACATGCACTAGGAAGCCTGGTTCTGAGCGGTTTGGGAGGTACACGGGGAGGTACACGGGGAGGCACATCTGTGTTTTGGGGCTGTGTACTCCCAGGATCTTCTCCCCTGTGACCCCAGATATGGTCTGGGGGTTTGGGCTGGGATTCATCTGAAGTTACGGGTTCAGGTGAGATGCTCTCGTACACATGTGTTTCGTTTTCATCAAGAAAGACTTCAAGGTACTCGGGAGGGTTTGATCCATGTAAATCCTCAGTTAGGGGCATGGGGAGGTCGCTTGCATCTTGTCTCTGGATTGATCTGTGTGGCCTTTCAGGAGGATCCATCACATCTTTAGAAGTTGTACAAGCCCTTGTAGATGGTTTTATCTCAGTCCATCCTCACTTCATATCCAGGCAGAACTTAAAAAAACAATCATGAAAACCAGAATTAGGAATTAATTATATTAGAGACTTACTCACAGCAGGAATAACCTGTTTCTTGACCAGAGCCTGACTGAAGCTGAAGTTTACGTTGGTCTAATAATTAACAAGCTTTCAAATCTTAGCAGGATATCTACTGGTGCGCGCCATTGCATCTATTGTACACTAATTTAAAGTGAAACATGACAAAGGTCTTTAAAAGCACCTTTCCTATTTACATTACACCATAAAACCTTCATTTGACAAGCTCAACCTGAGTTAACTGAGATCATAAACCGTGTTCAGTGAAAACTATAATTCGGTGGAACACAGTTTGGTATATTTTAAGTAAATAAGCAGACATTTACTCCAAACACAAAACTTCAATCATGCTGCAAAGTATTTTGAGCTTTCTGCCGGCTGCCAACTCACCCTCAGAGCCTCCTGCCAGTGTCAGTGAGCTGAATGCTTGACTGGAGCCATGCTCGGCCAGTTAGACCTGTACAACAATTGGAAAGCTTCCCATATGTTTCCTCACCTCCTGCCAGTAATCCTTCCCCCTCTCCAACTCCTGCAGCATGTATAAACACTCCCCCTGCTGGAGACAAGAGAACATTACATGTGCATACACTCAGTGGTTGTAAAGATAAACTATTTCCAGCATCAAATATATTTCTGGCTCTCAAATTACAATCGTGCAGAAATCACTCCCTCTAATAAACTTTCATGATTTTAATGTTTTTCTTACTCTTTGCGTGTTGAACGAGCACCTACCCAGGTCAGTCAGCACACTGCATCATATCCACTCCTCATTCAGGAATGTCATTGAGCAGGTTAAACTATGTGCAGTATGAACACTGAGTTTCTAATGTAAAATGAAATGAAAGCAACAAGAAGGATGTGCGAGTGTATCCACAAATGACACATAAGGTAAGAGTGAAACTTTTAGTTAAGAAATGTTTTGCATATTATAGGACTTCCTTGTTAGTTAATTTGAAAGTTTTATACATGGATTTTTGGATGAGTAAACTTTGTAAACTTTGCCAGTGTTTGTTTAACTCTCTATAGTAATAATTATGATTCTTCTTGGGGTTGAGAAACGTGGCCTTTCAGCGGGAATGACAGCGACGGCATTCCTTTGAATGTGTCACAAAGGTGTCAACTGAGGTACATACAGCAAAGGGGTGTATGATGGAGGAGAACAGGCAGAGAGAGATGCATTTCAACCACACAACTCCCCACATTTCACCCCCTGCTCCCAAATCTGGATTTCCTGGTTACTATGCACTCCTCGCTTTAGCACTACTCACACTGATTGGATGTGCAGTGGCAATGGTAAGATACCTTCTACATAGTTAACTTCTGATTACTGTAATGTAGAGTTATCACTGGGTTTTTACTGTTGTGCTTCTCTTTAGGTTCTTTATATCAGGAGGAGATCAAGGTAAAACACAACTCTCAGGTTAACTTGAAATCTGTTATTTGCTATTTTCTGTCATAATTTGGTTCCTTTTGTATTTTTTTTGCTCCAGATTAGATGAGTTACGCCACAGCCTTATTCCTCTGTACAACTACGACCCCGCAGAGGTGCAAGAAGTGGAGGATGATGATGATGTGAACGTAAGCAAAACATCAAAATACACAAAAACCTCCATTCTTTATAAAAAACATTAGATGGTATTGAGCTAAAAGAATGTTATTTCATTTACAGGAACCTTTGTACAAGGAGGGAAAGCTCGCCTTCACATCTTCCTATGGATCATGAGCAGAAATCTTAAAAACTCAGAAGATTTATCAGTGTCTTCCTTCATGTTTTGCCTTGCAGATGCAAAACACAGAGTGGCCTCATCATGAGGTTTAGAAATAACATCTGGGTGACAATCAACAGCTGCTATCACCACATCAAATCATTTGAAGTCAATCTCTTTCCTCGTGACATGTTCTGTCCGCAGACAGCAGATGGCGCTGTAGTCCTCTCCTTTGCCTCAGTTGAGAATTATACCTTTTTTAAAGATGTGTACAGAATGATTTGAAGGATAAGGTTTTATTTTTGGGCAATAAAGAAAAAAAGTTAAAAGAAATGTGTGTTGTATATCTGTGTTTCTAAAATTGTTAATAGAAATAAAAACAAACGGCTTTAAAGACACACCTGTTTCTGCTTGGTAATCAGCATGTTTGTTGGTGTTTAGAGGTTCATTACTTTGACAAAACCTTCAGCTTCTGGGGTTTTTACTTACAGGAAGATGGGATCACTGAGAAAAAGCAGGTAAGCAACAAACCTGAAGAATGTGGGTAACCATATGAAAGTGTGTTTTCAGTTATCACTCCTATTTAACGCTGTCTGCGTATTTACATCAGTCTGGACATCCATCTGGTGGGGCCACACTGGTTCCTGACCTCCATCCTGCTGGCCACAGCCGCTCTGGTCCTCCCTGCTCTGAGCCTGGACAGCCTGCTGTGTTACTACTGTCCACTGCAGCACAAAGGCAAGTCCTGCCTCAACATCACCAGCCAGTGTCTGCCCGATCAACGCTGTTCCAGCTCCACAGGCCGCTACGGCCCCATAAGCATCCTGTCCGCACAGGGCTGCATTGACGCTGAACTCTGTGGCTCCCATGAAATCATGTCTTATCGGGGGGTCAAGTACAACGTCAGCCACACCTGCTGCTGCAAAGACAAATGTAATGTCCTGCCAAAGTCTCACACCAACCTGAAGCAGCTACTTGGGATGATCAAAGACAAAATAGATTCTTTTAATGTTACTATTGTTCCTGCGGAGGAAACTTGGGATTCATGTGTGAATTACACATCAAGAAGCTCAACATCACCTGCCACTGTCTCATAAAAGTGCTTTTAAAAGGCTGAGGAGAGGCCTGTTTGCCATAGGTTCTAATCTGAGTCTCCAAATGGTGTTAATAGGTATTAGCACCTTTTGCTAAATTAATGAGCAAAAGAGAAAAAACAAAAAGCATCATGGTCACTGTTTTGTGTGGCTCCTCTGTTTTATTTTTATTAACTTATTGATTTGTAGCTTTGTGATTGCTGAAATTGTTCTGTGGTTACTGAAGAATGCAGCAGAATAAAAGCACCATAATTAAGCACCTACTTGGTGTTGTTGCATTTTTTTGAAGCAGGTGTGTTGGAAGGTGTGGCTTGATCAGAGAGATCCTGCAGTCAGTGGTGAAGTGGGATTTCATCAGGCGAAACTTTGAAAAGTTTCACTGTTTGGAGTTTGAACCTTTACTATGAGCAGGTTAGTCCTTGTAATACTTTTCAGCTTAAAAAACCTCAGAGGTTTATTTTGGGAGAGGGGTTGAACACTGAGATTGTTTTTGCATTTACTGCTTTGACCTTCTTGACTGTGACAATCAGCAGAGATCATTGACACCTGTGCAAAAGAATCCAGGTTAAGAAATTTCATTCAGTTAACTTCCAGAATTTCTTCAATGTCAGTGAAAATCATTAAAGACGAAAACAGAGGGATGACTGATTTTGACTGATTTTACATGTCAAAGCCAATATATTGATAACACTGACTACTATGAAGCAAATGATAACTGTTGTGATACATCTGTTTTGACTTTGGATGATCTTTAATGAGTCTGAGATAATTACTTGAGTGATGTGACTTGATCCTGTTCTAACTGCAGGCACAAGTGGCCCAAATCGGATTTTTGTAATATTTTTTAAAAATTTACTTGCTCATATGTGACTCCAATCTGTTTTTTTACGACAAAGACACAAATTACATGGAAAATCCTGCTTTTGGCCACCTTTGATGTTATCAAAACCACATGCAGATCAGATTGTTTTTGCTTTTGAGAATTTTTGATAATTTGAAATGTGAAATTTTTAAATTTGAGTATGGAAATTTACAATACAGTCTGGATGCCATCAAGTTGCATTGTGGGATCTGTAGGATACATGTTTTTAGAGCTTAACCAATGCCATACCTCTCTTACACCTCTCAGAAAAGTCTCCTAGCTTTATTAAACTGCAGTAATATTTCCTGCTGTTGTCCTTTGTTTACATTTATAGCCAAATGCCATAAAATACCACATGCTTCTCCTAACTTGCAGGCCGAACATGCTGCAGCTCCTGCGTGTTGCTGTGTTGTGGCTCTATTTTCTCCTCCCCTCGCTGCTCTGTGACAACCTGCTTTGCTACTTCAGTCCCATCATGGAGAAGGAGAGTACATTTGAGCTCATTGTGACAGAGTGCCCTCCTGACGAGTTGTGTTTTAAGGCAGATGGTCGCTATGGAAACCACAGCGCCTTGTCAGCCAGGGGCTGCATGGCAAAAAAGGAGTGCAGCCAGGTGCACAGTCTCCGCTTCAAAGGAACGATCTACAGCATGAGCTACGGCTGCTGTGATCAGCCATACTGTAACTTTTGCCCGATCGTCACAGCCGAATCGCTCCACATCACTTTCACACTTCTGGCTGTAGCTGTGATCACCAACAGCTTGTGACTAAAGACTCCTTATAATGCTGATTTTTTTAGAGGTTTATCTCAGGGGGGGGGAGGGTTGGTTGGATACCAAGCAGAGCTCAGGCATCTCTGCATCATCAACATTGTGTAATGCAGAGGAGCTGCATATGTATTTGGTGAATACCCAGTCTGAAAACACTGAGGTGTGCACCAAGATGACAGAAAGTCTGGAATACATTAATATCTTTTAAGTATCTATTTAACAAATCAGTTTTATGTTTTAATGTTTATCAATAAATATTTAAATAAGAAACATATGTGTGTTATCTCTCTCACACACACACACACACAAATACACATACCAGACAAGACTGGTGATAGACTGTATGTTCTTATTGTCAACATGTCCCATGGAAAGACCAAAATGGCTTAAAGCTCCTCTGATGTCTATAAAAAAATAACTAAAAAAGCATCAATGAAGTCTATGGTTCAACAGGTGACGTGTTTCTTCTCCACAATGAACACTGGTTACTGCTCTCTATCATAACTCAACTCAAATCAACCATCCTGCTAAAGTTCAAACTCACTAAAGCACCAAATGTGTATTAACTGCTGAAAATAAACTTTGTTAAGATCCAATGAGAGTGGGTTTTGAACTGAGTGTTGGAATGTATTGATGAACTAACATGGTTGAGATTTGTTGACAATAAGAAAAGTGTAAACAAATGAAAGAGAGCAGCTGAAGCAATGTGTACAGTATGAGGTTTGGACAGTTCTTTATTTCCCTTTTATAAGGCTGCTGGGTCTCCCCATTGTGGATATACATATATATACAGGAGATTGCTATACTGGAGTTACACTGAGGGCAGAGGGTCCATATTACACAGACTTCAAAAAACAACACCAATAGAGCCTCACCTCCAGGTTTCAGAAATCAGCAGAAAGAGAGAGAGAGATGGGAAGGGGGGAAACAGCACAAGAGAAGAGGGAAGAGAAGGAAGAGGGGAGATGACGCAGTCTGAGAGCTCGACTCGACTGCCTAATAACTTAACACTAGAAAATAACATACAGATTCCACGCACAGTGCATCTTAAATAGGTAACGTGAAGAACCATTTACCATAAATATCTGTATTTTCGGGAACCAACATATATAAAAAAATGACTTAAAAAAAAAATCATTATTCAGTCTTTAATTTTTTTTCTCATGTTCTCCTTTTCCCATCGTGCAAATCGTTATTTCGTTCCTTCTTCTCGTGGAGACCGGGCTTTTCCCGCCCTGCCCTGCCCACAACCGTTCCAGATAAATGAGGAAAAAGGAAACAGAACCCAGCATCCCCCTCCCCTCCCCCCCTTAAAAGCATATGAATTAGTAGAAAACGAACAAACAAATGAACAGAACACCACAGTCAACTCATCACGAAAAGAACCCACAGACACACAGAACAGCAAGAACACAGTACTCTTTTTTTTTTTTTTCTTTTTTGAGCTTCTTCATCACCGTTATTCCTCTTAATGGTCAGTATCATCGTCATGGTCTTTCTCCTGGTGCACTGGTTGGCGGCAGTGGAGTCGTCCTCCCCCTCCCGGCGGCGGCTCAGTGGAACTGGGAGGCAACGCTCCAATCAGCTGGTCAGTTCAGCAGTGATATATTATCTTTCATTTTCACAGTGTGGTAGGAAAAGGAGGATGAGGAGAGGAAGAGGGAGTGACGGGGAGGTAAGCCAGGGAGGGGAAGGTTATTGGAGGTGGGAACAGGAATCATAGGAACCACAGCAACAATTAAAAAACAACTAGAAACCCCGACCGTCCATTTAAAAAAAAAAAAAAAAAATGTAAGCAAAATGGCCGCTTCACTCCTTTCTTCTGAGTTTCATTTCCCGCCGATCCATGTGGTTGGGAAGGCCTTGGTTGGCTGGCGTAAACTGATTGAATGGCCTGTGTGTGGCAGAAGGCAGGGAGAGGTGGGTGAGGGAAGTCTAAGGCTGACTGGAATCCACCGGTGGATGGGACTCAACGGGGCGATATGTCGTCAGGAGAAAAAGGATGAGCGTGGCAGGTCGATGTGTAATTGGCAGGTCAGAGGGCGAATCCCTTCTCGCGGGTTCAGGCACGCTGTAGCAGTGCCCGCCTCTTGCGGCTGTAGTAGTGACGCCCGCCGGTCTGTCTGGCAAAGTTCATCATGTAGTTTTGTTTGCGGGTGCTGCAGGGATACAAAGACAGTGAAGGAGGGAGGGAAAGAGGAGGGATGTGAACGTTAGTGACCCTGTAAAGGGCACTACAAATCCACACAGTTCCATGCACACAGTCTCCTCCATGCACACAAACACACTAATGATCGAATGCAGCTTCCGTACTCACTCACACTCAGGTTCATGCTGGCATTTTTAATCATGTTTTAGCCGCAACCTCAAACACTCAACAGCTGTGTGGGTCTCATGGTTTGGAAAATGGGTGGCGCTATTCTACATGACTAGTTTACGCAAACGATTTGTTTACGTTCTGCACAAAAATGGGCAGCTAGATGGTGAACATGGCGGTAGAGCTAGCTACAAGTATCCAAGACCAAATATCACAAGACAAGACATGGGACACAGAGTCTACAAACATACTACCACAGATGCTAGAGGGAAACTCTGACTCTGAGTGTTTGAGGTCAGAGTTGACAGCCGTCACTGGGAGAAAAAACAAAAAAACAAAACCAGAACTAAAAAAAGTGCAGGGTTGTGAGCAGAGAAGGGGTTGTTTCGAAACTAGAAGATACAGAGAAAAGCTGCGGAAGATCGCTCTTGCTTAGCCTGTTCATTGCCTCTTCCATCCAGCAGGGCGGTGCCAGTGAGCCAGGAGTGCAGCCAGGGCAGGCAGGGGCCTCTGCAAAGCGGGGGGGTTCAGGAGGGGTGGGGGAGGGAGGGGGATGATGCATGTGTGTGTGTGTGTGTGTGTGTGTGTGTGTGTGCGTGATGGCTGATGCTGTGGAGGTGAAAGTGTGGAGGTTGATGAGGTAGGAGGAGCTGGTAAATTGCATGTGTTGAAGTATTTGTGTGTGTGAGTGTGTGGCGACATGTTTTTTCTGATTTTTTTTAATCAGAAACCAGAGGCAGTGAGGAGGGATCGCCTGGTTCACAGTCATGTTGTTGTTGTCCACAGACAGACAGACAGCCATGAGTGAAAAAGGGGATGGAGAGCTGTTGCAACGGTTGATCCATAAAGCCATGCAAGGAGCTGGATGGAGGAGGTTAGTCGGATGAAACTCTCCCGCCAAAAGGGCCTTCATTCAAAATTAATGATGCCAGATGCCCTGCATTGGAACTGATGTTGGTATATGAATGAAAAAGGCTTTCAGTGCTTGGGCTGAAGTAAAATAGATGCCGGACCCACAATCAGTAGCAGTTTTTCAAGTAGGATCACTGAACTGTGTCTGTTGGCTTGTAAATTAGCAGCTAAGTCAAAAACACTACAGCAGTCTGAAGTAGAGGTAGCAGCAAGAACGAAACAAACAGATATAAGTAAAGTGATGGATTACATCACACATATACACACAAACACAGTTTTGTAGACATTTGTATATGTATAATATTACACTACAAAAGCCTCAAGGATTGTGAACGCAATTTTGCAAGAATATTATCTCATCTTGTGACATTGTGTTTAATCCTTTTAGGGAATGCAATATCATGTTAAAATTGTCAGTTTGCACCTCTTATTCAAGATTTCACTGCCCTGTTCCGCTGCTATTCACTATGATGTTTTGATTCGTGTTTTGCTGTATGAAAACTGTCCCTTAAGTTCTGCATGTTGGATCATTTTGTCAGCAAGCCTCCACCTGGACGCTGTGAGCAGCTGGCCTGCCTGTCGACCTGCCTGGGGTTTGAGTCAAAGCGAGGGCATGAATATGACCGTGGTGATGATGAGAAGGGCTGGGTGTATTTGTGAATGTGACAAAGGGTGTGCACAGTGTAACAGGGAGAAAAAAAGGGTTGGGAGGGAGGGTGAGGGAGGGGGCTGCATTCAGGAAGAGGCGGAGAACTTACCTGACACTACAGCCATGCCAGAGGGAGCAGAATACAGAAGAGAGCAGAGGTTAGAGCGCGAGAGGGGAGAAGCAGGAGGAGGGGACTGCTGTCTCGCAGAAAGGTCTGGGGGGGAAGGAGCCCCGGCCTGGGGAGGCAGGGGCCCGAAGCGGGGAGAGGGGAGGAGAGAGGAGAGGCATAAAGAGTCAGAGGGTCAAGGAAGAAGAAGTGATAGTGATCGGAAGTTACAGAGAGAATATGAGGAAGAAAGAATGGAAAGCAGAACAATAGTTGGTGGAGATAGAGTAAGGAGACGGCCGAGAAATGTGGCAATAGAGAGAAAGTGAGAGACAACAACAGGTGGAGGTGAAGACAGAGAGCAAGATATACAGAAGAAATCCATCCGTTGTATGCAAGAATGGGAGGAGAAACAAAGGAAAGAGGAAAGAGCAAGTTTTATAAGGGAGAAAAGAAGGAGGAGGAGGATGAGGAAGGTGAAGTAAGGTAGGATTCGATGCGGCACAAGCAGAGGAGTGAGCATGACCACATGATCAAACACGGGTAAGCAGCAGGGAGGAAAGGCATGTGGAGCAAAAGAAAAGATTGAGCAGGAGTAGTGAGAGGAAGAATGTGTGAAGGAGTGGAGGAGTGGCAAACAGAGAGAAATAAACAACAGAGCAAAGTGTGAGGATCACGGTCACTCTTTTCAGCAGACACTGTTGAAAACCGTGCAAGTGCGAGGGAAGGAGTGGGACAGGTCACGACCACTAAGACCAGGGACAGCTAGCTCAGGTTAGGCATAAGTGTGTGTTTGTGTGTATGCACAACTTTTATACCAAATGTGCATGTAATATCAGAGCGGCTAATGTTATTGCTGTAAGCAGCATTTGAAATGCATTGGGTACAAATTTGAATGAACAATCAGCACCCAGGCAAGAGGGAACATTGCTCTGATACCCACAGCAACATGCAGAAAATGCATTCAAAATGCTTTATGACACTGCCATGTTAAGAATACGCCAGCTGAGTATAGACCATGTTCATATCTTCAGTGCCCTGCAGAATCTCCAGCTTTGCCATTTTAATCAGAAACCTGGTTTTGTCTTCCACATATAGAAACTGTTCACTGGTCCTGGTTACAGACTAGATACAATATAAATGTGAAAAGGAAAAGAGAGAGACAAAGAATCAGTGAAACAGTTCAGGGTGTTTGCAAGTTGCACCAGTGAAATTAAGAAATCGTAAGAAGTTCGAATGAAATGCAGGACCATGTTTGCACATGAAATTGTGTGAAAATGTACACATAAATAACCAGTCAGATTATGGGTTGGTGTGACAACACTGACTTCAGAGCAGAACAAAGACACTTTGTCATAGATGTGAAACCACTTTCACAGTCCTCTGGTTTGCATACAATAAGATTTTGGCTAAGTGCTCTATGTCATGTCTCAAAATGGCCACTAGAGGCCGATGGTCTAACTGTTAATTATTGAATACTATGTGAATGTGTGCCTCACATCTAATCAGTGCTTTAGTACAAAATAAACTACGTGTCATAAATATTTAGTTTAAAATGTGAGATATTTTAAGAAGTTTTAAAACTGTTAAACAAGTCAGCAGTAAAGCTTGATGAAAAGTTGCTTATCTGGGAGATGCATGGCTTCTACAAGACACTGAAAATATGATGATCTGACAGCAGGAGCTGATCTGTCGTACACACAACAGCAATCCACAAACAGCAAAGCACACTGCAGTCATTTTTCTACTCTGCTTGCCTGACACAAGAAGCCGTAATGAGCATTTCAAACAACTGCTGAGAGGTTGGTTGTAAGTGGAAAAACAGCACACATGTAGATGTTATTGCATATATGTCAGTGTATTCTGTACCCCTGTGTTCATGTGGAGTAGAGGGGGCCGTTTTCTACAGGTGAGGCTGAGGCAGAGGTAGAGACAGGGGCAGATCGGGGTTCTTTTGGGGGCCAGTCTGGGGGGCCATGGGCTGGCAGGGAATTGGGTACTCACAGAACTACTTCCACATGGTCCAACGCCCACTGGTCATGTCCCGCACCATCGTGGCGTGGCTGCCACCATCGCAGCATCACCCCTTTAACCCTCGCCTCTCTGGAGAGACCGTGAGGAAACAGCGTGTCAGTGAAGGTCGACAATGGCTACCAGGTTTTCAAACCAGCCTATATTGTTTCAATAGGACCATTTTTTCATAAGGTCCAATGTGAAGAGTTTCGAGGATTTTAACTGATGGCTTTAATAACATAATAAATCAGTTACAAATTAATATGCTTAATGTTTCTGTTATAAACCATTTTAAAGAGCAATGTCTGGGCTCCCTGGCTGTAAAAATTATCACCTCATCCTTCAACTTTATGACACTTGCTTTGTTTTTTCCAAGTAGCTCTTTCTTTATCGAAAAGACTCTTTCTATGGACTAATTAAGGGAGTCAGCTGAAAAACATCTTGACCAAAAATAAATTAACTCACAACTGCTATTATTTACTTATTTACAAGCATAACTGTGGATCACAGACTAGTTAATGTTTTGTTAGAATGAGACATTTATAACCTTTTATCAAAGACTTGCAACATTTACTAAGCATTACTCAAAGATGAATTAACATTATTGAAGCCAAAGGCCTGATCTATAAAACCTTTATGCTTTTAATTAAAAAAAAAAAATATATATATATAAAATACCGTATAAACTTTGCATCACTCACAGTGGAATGTTGTAGGAGACTCTCTGGGCCTTTATGAAGTCTTTGGGCTGGTGCTGGGCAATTACATGCCAGCTGACGCCATTGTTGACGCTGTATTGCAGCAGCACGGCCCGGTCAACTGTGTCAGCCTGATCCAGAGCTATGTTACAGCTGTCTGTCTGTGCCACGCTACCGATCTGCAGCACAAACATGATCTTACTGGAAAGAGAAAGAGGAGGAAGGGAAAAAAGAGAAAGAAACATCAAAGTTGTTAATACACGACCGTGAGAAAACAAATTCATCATGAGAGTAAATATACATAATTAGTTTATGTAGTTTGCTTTGATAGTACCTGTACCTGGCTCTAGTGAGGTCCAGCGGTTTAGTAACTGCCTGCCTCATCTTACAGCCATTGAAGTAGAGTGAGTCTCCGTGGGCGTGCGGTGACAGCTGCCCACAGCCGCTGCCGACGCCGCCACCCTGGATCAGCTGCCAGCTCTCCTGAGACACACTGCCGGACTCAAAGTTGTCCTTGATGGAGCTGGGCAGGTCACTGCTGGAGAGGGAGCAGTCATCACCTGTTGAAGGGAGAGGGGAAGTAATGAAATTATAAGAATAAAAAATAGCAGGTCAATTAATGATGGGATTGACATTCTGTAGTTTTTAAAATAAAAGCATAAACAGGTCGAGGCCATGCTTTCAGCAACTGTAATCCAAAATGGTGATCAAGACATTTCCTCATTACAATTGTTTCAGTGTCATGGAAACTTTTTGTTTTGTTTTTTCTTTTCTTCTTAACAGTATAAATAAGAAAGTTTTGTTTGTTGGCACTTTGCAGTTCAAACATAATGTGCTGTTTGTGGCCCACCATGGAATCCCTCATCACAGATGCAGACCACTCCGCTTGTACAGTAGCCGTGGCCGCTGCAGAGCCCTGGGCAGGCCTCGCCGATGTAAACATGGTCCACTCCCCAGCTCTGCCGCTCACCGGTCCCCTCCTTTTGAATCCAGCGGAACTGAGTAGCCCTGCAGGTTTACAACAAATTAAAAAAAGCCTCATCCTGCTGCAACTGGCAACAGAGAAAACTCTCACCTATTATTCTGCTGATACGTATTATAACATGAACCAAAAAGTTTTAAGTGAATATATTTCTAACTGCTTGAGTGCTCCCACCCTGAGGAGACGTGGTCTGGCAGCTGGACAGTGACCCTGGTCCACGTTGAGCTGTTGACTGGGCTGTAGATTGTGGACTCATGGAACTGGAAGGGAGAGCAGCCCACGTTGTTGACTGAGGAGGGGAGGCACTCGGACTGTACCAGCTGCCACGAGTCAGACCTGCAGGGAGAGAGTGAGAGCTGTAAACTACTACATAAAAATATATCCTGTGAAGAAAAATTATCATTTCAAATAATGTTTAAATTGTAAGAAATGCGTGAGGAATCAAGTTCTTGGTTTAAAATATTGAGGCAACTGATTTTGCACTTAAATTTGTTGTTTTAGGTCATGTCATGTCACCATTTGCTCTGTTAGATCAACTTATTCATACACAATGCTTGAAAAATATTGACACATTGTGCGTATTTTGGCTACTACTTGTTTGAATATGAATGATGCAATGTAGATGAAGGCATTGTTCATTTTAAACAGCTGTTTTATAACTGTGTGAAAGTTTTTTTTTTCCTGTACTGGGCCTCTCTTTGTTTTTTTTTACCTTGCATCCTTCCTGTACTGCAGCAGGACAGAATGATGGTCTTCACAGGTGTCTGCCTCACAGCCTACAACAATCTGTATAAACAAGACAGATGTACAATGAAGCACTAAAGCCTCCATGTCTTAATACAGCAGGTTTGTGGCTCTCTTGCAGTACTGAACCTTAAACTGTAGAACATATCCAGGCTGAACTATGAGTTCTCGGGTGGCCAGGATGTTGTGTGTCCTGTCTTGGTTCTTGTTTGGCCAGTACAGGTGGAATGAGGGGTTTCCACAGAAGCCAGCTGTGCGCACAGCATTAGGGTAGAAACTCCAGCTCTCCTCATGAGAAACACCCTCTGGTGAAGCACAGAGACAAAGAAAATAAAAGAGAGAGAGTCAAAGTGATTTCTTTATTAGTTGTAATGACAAGAGTTCCCTTGCTCTGATTACTCTAACACAAACAGACTCACCATCATCAAAGGTGTCAAGCAGAGTGGATGGGTTGATGTCAGACCCACCCACCAAGATGTTGTCAATGGCCCACTGGGCTCTCTCCAGACTCGGGGTGGCGAGGCCAGAGGAAATGGTAAACGGCTGCCACCAGCGCAGACGAGTAGCATTAGTGAGAGCACCTTCTGGGAGGACGATGTAATCTCTCCGCACTGACACATACTTAAGATAGTCCATTTCATGCAGCAGTGTCCAGGACACACCTGAGAAACAGATTGAAGGGATAGAATCAGGGAGATAAGGAATGCCAATGTGATAATGCAAAAGAAAAATATCATCAAATGGTTGTCACACACCTCCATCAGTGGAGTAGTCCAGCAGCACTCCCTCTTTGCGACAAGTTGGACGGTGGCACATTGTCATGTTGTCTTCACTTCCAATTCTGGCCCAGTACTCCACAAACCTACCCACACACACAGAGTTTAGATGCACTTAGAAAAGCACAATACTTAAAGTTAAACGGAATATTTTTGGTTGTGGCGGTTGTAGCTGAGCACTAACTTTGCTCCACGGAGGTCCAGGTCAGCAGTAACAGCCTGTCGGGCATCAGCCCCTCCAAAATACAGTGCTGTTCCCTCCACCAACACACCACAGTCCGTACAGGGTCTACCACCCTCCAGCACCTGCCACTGAGGGCCTGCAGACCCCTCCCAGTCAAAGCGCTCCTTCAGAGATGCCTGCAGAAAAAAGACACAGATGTCCGAATGGACAGCTCAGACAGGAAAATTCTGCTAACTTTTCATTTCTGATCTGTGAGTTAAAGGCAGACCCCACCTTTAGAGCAGTGCTGGCGTAGCAGTTGGGTCCAGTGAACCCTGGGTCACAGAGACAGCGCTGATCCAGACAATCTCCATGTCCCCCACAGTGGTCATCACACGCTGGCCCGATGTAGAAGTTTTCTACGCCCCACTGGATGTCTGAGTGCTGCTGGTAAAACCTGAACCGCACCGCACTGAAGAAAAGACAGGATAGGTTATTCAAACAACACGCATACCGTTTTCATGATTTATATGACAATGTTTTTAATCATTCATAATTTGATCCATCAATAATTAAGGTGATGCATTCAATGACGACAGGCTGCCATGAAATATGAAACAGTAGTGTATGTTTTGCCAAAAGTCTGTTGAGGCAGGATGACTCACGTGTCAGCCAGGCTGTCAGGGAGGGGATAGACCGCCCTCTTCCAGCCCTCAGCAGGGAAGAAGACTGACGGCTGGGAGACCTGACCTCCACAGCGTGGGTCAGCAGGCAGGCACTGGGGCACCAGGTACTTCCAGGTCACGCCAAAGTCCACAGAATACTGAACATGAATTTGCCTGTCTGCATGACGCTCTGGCACATTGCAGCCAACTGCGATCTAAATCAACACACAGGTATCATCAGAGTCACTTCTTCATAGCAACAATTCCATATCACACGACACAGATAAATGTTTCTGCTGCTTATGTGTCATTTCATGCTCTTTAGTTACCTTGAACTGCATGACCCAGCCTTTGTCAGGAATAATATCGTGTGTGACGGCATACACCTCTCTCCCATCGGCATTGCCACACACCATCACTCCATCAGGTGAGCTGCAGAAACGCTGCACTGAGCAGTCCTCTGAGAACAACCAATGGTCGCTCACTGAGTGCAAAGAAAGAGAAGCAAAACTTAAATTGCTGTCGGACCAAATAGGTCTGTTTAGTGATGAAATCTTCATGAATTTACTTTAGATTGTTTAATTGTGGCATTGATCAAGAAATACCTATGGGTGTTTCCTCCTGCTCACTGGGTTGTCCTATCCTTCCCAAGGTGCCATCAGCAGGAGCTCTCTCATGATTGGGCAGTGCCACCCCACCAAATGTGTCTGATATCTGCGCTCGTGGGTCTGAACCTGCGATGAGGACATTGTCCAGGGCCCAGTCACTGTGGTCTACTCCCTCATGTTGTGGCTGCCACCAGCGCACACGCACTCCTTCCTGGCGGGCAGCAGGGGGCAGCAGCACATTTACAAACCTGAACAGATGAAAAAAAGGGCATAAAATCACAGACATCCTGAACATTCTGCATCATTAGGAATATCAGCTCTTAAAAACAGTGACATCAGTAGCATTTAAGTGTACTTTCCCTTTTTCTTTGACCCACATGGGCCACTGCTCAGTCCTCCAGCCCCCACAACTCTGCCCCAAAACAGATGCAAAGACAAACCTACTGATGGAAAATAGCTCTATGGAAACCGAGTATCCAAACCTATTTAACCATAACTGCCAATACAGAATGATGAGGGGAAAGTCTCAAGATGGGAAAAACAGCACTTCAATCAAATCTGTGCTTAGACTGGCAAAAAATGACAAGGTATTAAATTGGTCGTAATATTTCTCCATATTGTGGAAGTGTGTCTATAATAATACACTGAACTTTTAAGTCATCAAAGCGAAATATAAGAATTTTTAATGGTTTATACTACTACTCACAT
>JAPZDZ010000023.1:17213484-17223797 GCA_029783805.1 Acanthurus tennentii | reverse complement strand
CAGGAGAGGAGCAATTGACCTTGACTACTGTTAGGGAGTAATAATTAGGGGGATTAGGAAAACAACAGCAGTTAGGAAAAAATATGAGAGAAGAAAAAAACGGTGGAGACTCAAAATCTGTTGATTTTTTTGATGTTGATTCAGTTTTGAAAACAGAAATAAATGTCTGAGAAATTTTGCCTCTAAACAACCTCTGCTCAGTGAGGGTCAGACCAGGACAAGAAGGTGAGGAAGAGAAGAATCTACCATAATGACAGAGTGTCAACTAAAGAATGATGAATCCCCACAAAAAGTCATGTCTGTAATTTCTCGTCACTCACAACAGGGCATATTTGCAGGAACAGACAGCGCAGAATGTCAAGCAATCATTTCTTACGAAATACATTTGGAGCAGACTCTCTCTCCCTGGAGCATGGTTCATTCTGCTGCATTTAAAATCCTGTTTCACCTTTTTTTTCAATCTCCACGCTCTATTTCATCTAGAATTGATAAGGAGGTCAGCCTCCCAGCAGGTGTGATGGTGACCTCCTGATGAGAGTGTGTGATGTTGGTGCAGCACAGATGTGATGTGGACATTTCATGGCTGTATTGATCACAGCACTGATGAGTGATATGCATGTATGTGTGTGTACATGTGTGTGCATGCGTCTCTGTGTACACAGGTGTATGTGTATAATTACAGAGGTCATGGGACCATCCCTTGGGAAATAAGACAATATCGTGGATGCAGAGACCTTCAGGGTAAACAGCAACAGGAGTCGGGCTGTGATCTGTTGAGGGGCACAGAAATGGCTTTGCCTCGATAAATTGCTGATTTACTGTTAAATTCTGAAAAACTAGCACACTTGAAAGTTTCGGAAAGGTTAAACACATGAATATGAGAGATATAAGAGTTGCTGTCTTTAATGTGAATGTGTGATATATTAAAATTGGAATTATATGGATGGACGGCGTCAGATTTGCAGCTCTGGTCGTTTTTTCCGAGAAAAAAAGCGGATCCGATTTATGTGTTCTGTCATGCTTCATATTTTCACACCATATTTCTGTATTTATAATGCCAAAATGCCATTACCTTGAACCAATCTTTCATTTTCACTGGTCCAATGTCTACAGTGAATCTGTCACACAGCCACAGGCCAGTGTGGAGTCTGAGTGCTGAGAGGAGCTCATTAACCAGTAATTTTATGTTAAAACAGACTTCAAGATTGACTTAAAGAACAGGAAATCATTGGAGATGACTAATACCAGGAGAAATTAGGTGCTGGAGGAGATAGGTAATCTATTAAATTGACGTCTGACCTTTGCCCTTTGACCTTTGATTAATATAACAGGCTGTCTATCATCCTGCCTGTCACAATCACCAGGCTGGATGAGCTTCAGAACACATTATTTTTGTAAAATTGAAAAAACTCAACCCAATTTTTTTGGCAGCATCTACTGTACCTGTCAGTCACTCTAAAATGACGGCTACCATATACAGCAACTGTTATTAGAGTATGTTTTCTTACAGGAGAAATCAAGCCAGACTGTGACTGCATGCAGCAGGCTGTTGTCAGCCACATATATACAATACCATAAACGTTTCACAAACTTTTTTTGCTCACACAGACCTGCCTACGTTGAACAGATGGCAGTATCAACAACACAACAACACCCAGTGTAATTACAGCACAGGAACTGTTCCTTTTCAATTACAGCTAACAAGACAAGAGAGTGTTTTACTGCCAACCTTCCCTATTTCTTTTTCTCTTCCTAACTGCTCCTGAAAATGGCTTTAATCAGATTTGATTGGAACTACAGTTGCTATCGATACAGAACAGAACTAAATAAACAAGTGTTTGCAAACAAATACATATATGCACATGTGCGTATGAACACACATATACACAGCATGCTGTGACATTAGGAACAGTGTGGCATCAGATCTGCAGCCATCCCTCTCCTCAGGGGAACACTTTGGAAAGGGGGCACACATGCAGTAATTAAAGCAGTCCCTAACCAGGCAGCTGTCAGAGACCCACAGGGACACAGTACAAAACTCTGCAGCTAAAAAACACATTTCACAGACACAAAGACAGGTACTAGCACACAAGGACACGTTCAAGGCTGCATGTGTGCATACAGCACCCAGATGTGCAGCCCTACAGCACCCATATACTAACAAGAATGAAAAGTTATAAATTATGTCATAAGTTATGTTTGAATGTGTTTCTCAAAAGGTAACTGTTGTTGCGTACAAAAGAACATGCATACATGAACACACACTAACGCACACACAGTTACAAACACACATAGAACTGACTGCCTTTAGGCTGTAAGTGAAGCAGAATAAAGGCAAAGAAAAGGAAGAGACACACCAGTGCATCTTTGCATTCACCAGAGGAGGCTTTTAGCCATTCTCACCTCTGTTAAGTGCAGCAAAGCATTCAGTACATTATGTTGTGGTGCAGACTGTAATGTCTGAGCAAGAAGAATAAAAAGTGGGACACAACGTTTTTTATGCAATCATTAAAGCCTGAGTTGGTTTGCATTTTGTGAGTAAGAGGTTTGCTTCTGGCAAAAAGTTTAGCTTCGGAATGACAGTCATGAAAGAACGTCTCATGTTAATCTGCTAACTAATGATCACCACAACTACAGATTTGTTTTAGTTAATTAATTAAATGTATTTCTCCAAAATGTCTAAAATATCCTTATTTCCAAGATCAAGAGGCCTACATATTGATATCTCTTGCTTGTTTTTTCAACAACCTTTAATCAAATCTATTCAATTTACAGTGAAATCAAATAGAAAAGCAGCTTGTTCTTGTATTTCAGAGGCTAAAAACCTGAAAAAGTTTGTATTTTTGCCTGATAAAGAACTACAAGCATTACAGTCTACAACTGCTGCTGAATAATTTCCCATTGACAAATTAGTTTGAGCTTAAACATTGTTATTACTGTTTACTTATAGATTTATGTGTGTATGTTCTTTCTACACCTCCACCTCTTTTCCTCTCCTTTTCATCTCCTCTTCTCCTCCAAGGCCTTCCCTTCTGTTTTGGTTGCGATTTACAGCCACTGAGAAAATGAGTTCTTCTGGATGCCCACGTCACTGCACTTCATCACACTCCTGCTGGAGATCTGTTACCAAGAACACTCCCACAATATTGCCTATAAAACTGCTCACAGGCCCCGTATTGATGCAGTGGTGGCCCAGCTCCAGCCCTGTGAAGGACATACGATGTCTGTGCCTTTAATTTAAACACTCATGGACACTGCCTGTGGAGAAATGGTCCTTGTATCAATCAGGGCAGGAGCACTTTGAGCAAGGGCAGGACATTGCATTATTTACATTGTTTACAGCCAGGACAAATCTGTCTTACACCCATATTTTTATTACCTTGTATGACTTTGGAGTGATGGGAAGATTTGCCATAAAACTGCACTTCTTGGCTCAGTTTATTTATGAGTAAGAACACTGACAAATGAGTGCTGGAAAAATGTATATGCCACCCAAAGTAACTCTGGCTCTAGTCACAAGGGCCTCGCTTGTTGAATTTCTCCCAGAGTCACGTCACTGAAACCAGGGAGGGCAGCTGTGAAGGTGGGGAAATACTGAAGGAGATGGGTGCTGTGAACTAGAACAGGGAGCAGTAAGAGTGTGTGTGAGTTTGTGTGTGTGTATGTGTTTAAGGAGCAGTCTGTAGCCAGCTGGAGTGTGACTGGCTGACTTTGATAAGGTCAGCCGCAGGGGCCCCCATTGTCATAGAGTCGTGGCCCCCTGCCATCCTCTCTGTCATCAGCGCTGGAACACTGCAGCTCCACTGGTTACACTCACACTCAAACACACAGCACACGCATGGACACACACACAAATACTGAGGAAACACACAATCCTCGTAAGCTGACACAGGCTCAACAGTAAATGTGTTTGCTGGCAGACAAAAAAGCCAGTAAATCTGTTTGGCTCAGTGGATATTGTCTAAATGGCAGCTCCACTTCAGCAAATTCCCCAGCTGAATCCTTTTCTGTCAGTCTGTCCATAAAAGTCCCTGTCTGATAGTCTATCGTGTCCCTCCAGGAATTCATTGAGGGATTTTTACGAGCACTGCCAAAATGTTTAATTTAGTTGTGTTTTTTATGAAACACTGATGCGCAATTTGCAATGTCTTTCAAGTCTGGAAAGCGGATGTCGAGTGATACAAATAGGGGGGAAAAAAAAGATTAGTTTGCAATTTGATATGAGGATCCAAGTATCAAGATCATATGAGGACAATGACATTTCACTTCTAACTAGACACTGTTCTTGATGTGAAAGTGTGAGAATAATTCGAGTTAAATATAAAAACATTTCAATAACTGTGGGTGAATCTCAGAAAGATCTCTGTAATGTGTTGATGTGCTGCTGTGACTTTGCATGGGGCAGAGTAACTGGAATCCTCCCTACTTTCTCTACGCTTCTCCAGCAACAGCTGCTAATTGCATTTTGACTGATTATCAGCATGAGGCTGTAAATCACTAGCCAAGGGAACTACAGGGAAAGAGAGTTAGAGGATGTTTCCAACAGATAGAGAGTGAGAAAATGATGAAGAGCAGACCAGAAGGAGAAGAGGGGAAGAGAATGAGAAAAAGGGAAAAGACCGAGGTTGTTCTCAAACACTTGGGCCCAACTTGGGCCAATTGGACAACATGTAAGCTTCAGGGAAAGACAATGAGGTTCATGTATACAAACAAAACTTTGCAGTATCCCTGAGCAACTGGTTACTGCCCCAGAGTTTGCTGCAATGGGCTGAACATCCAAAAAAGCCTCAAATAGAAACCATTTGCACAAATTAGAGTGGATAACTGCTCTTTATTAGTGCCTTCATGTAATGTCACAGAGCATCAGGAGAAACAGTTTTTTCTGTCCCAAAAAGTCTGTGTGTCTATATCACGCCCATCCTTGGAGGATGGGTGGATCTGTTTGACCACTCACACATTTTCCAATGGGAAGAGGAGCTGAGGCCAATGAATGAGAGGATATGGATATTTCTGTTTGTTCTCAGCAGGGCAAACAACACACGCACTCATTCACACTTCCCACTGAAACGACCTTGTGAAACAAGGTACTGAGGATAAAACCACACACACATACACACAAAAATCCCCTATCTGTGTCCCAGGTTTAACTTCTTTCCAGTCATTATGCATGTTTTCTCTGACAGGATGGCCTTTTCACAGCCTCTCTGTGCCTCTGACAGAGAAAACACCACCCGTGATGTCAGCTGATAAGCCTCACTCAGCCTTACTGGGTCAGGATGCAGCCCGACAACATTAACGGATATTAATGTTCCAGTTTATGATTTCCCTGTCTGGTTCAGACGCGTGGCAGCTGTTATGGTTCTAGCCTGAACATAGCTACTCGTCTGCAATTTTTCCGTTATACTCCCCTATTAGCTTCTCTTTTTTACACACATACACTCATGCATGACTTACAGGAAGTTGACACAGCCTGTGCCAGGCGGCGGGGCGATCCAGACAAAACTGAAGCTGGAGGAGGGCTGGTGGCTGACGTGGGAAGCAACCACACTGCAAACAAACTGGGTTCCACCAAACTGCCGCTCTGGCATCACACCTGAGGGAGATAGGAAAAGGAAATGAGAGAAGGACCAGAAAACAGTATGACTCTTAGTCTTTAAGATGTTTTCCCTCACTTCCAGGTAGCAGCTGGTTTACATTTCTTTTACAACAGAATTAAAGTCAACTTGTACATAAAACTTGTGCTACTTGTGTTATTTGTAGAAGTTGCAGTATCATTTTGTGCTTTGATGGTTAATGAGACTGTGATTTCTGTATTCTATTTAATTTATGGTCAACTCTCAGTACTTGCAAAACAGCAGCCTTAATCCACATTCAATTGCTCCACTTACACAGTTACCGTTTCAAAAATAAAACATACAAAAATAAAGCGCTATGATGGATTACCAGCTGAATGTCAACCAATTCTGGTCAGGTCGATTAAAAAAAGGTGATGAAATGAGAGAAGAACAGATGGACAATCACAGTAAAAAAAAGTATTCTGTTCCTTTGCAGCAAAGTCAAATCTAATAACTTGTGTGCGATGAAAATAGCAACTTTATTTGATAGGATTGATTGCACTGATATAAGGCACTACTGATGACAAAAAAAAAGGGCAGTATTAAGAGAATATTGACATTTTGACTTTTGCACATTTATACAGACCTAATCCACGCCTCCAGTCTTTACATTTACTTTTAATTTCTGCCCTCACTTGTCTGATCTCATGCTGTTTTTCTGTTATTTTTTTTCCTTTCCACAGGCATCCCACAGTTTTCTTTATTTTCTTCATTGCCTACTCCCTCACACTCACTTCTCATCCACCTTCTCTCTTTCGTTCTGACTTCTCTCTGCTTCTCTCTTTTTGAATCTCTCTTTTTTTTCTCGACCCTCTCCTGCTTTTCTCCATCTCTGAGTTGACACTGTATAACGTAAGCTCTTATTAATGAGTGCCCGTGTCCAGCTATGATTGCACCGATGAGATGACATCATGTCACACAATCTTTCCTTCATATCGCAGAGGGCAAGGGCAGGACGCCGCCGGATTCATCAATCACAGTGCAGACGTACAGAACATTTTAATAATTCACTGCAACTAAACGGCTTTTTAACTGTGAAGGTGTCCAGACTGAGCAGAACGACCACACATGCAAACACAAATACAGTATGGAGTGCGCAGACAGATAATCCGGGAATTTGTCATAATTTTACATCACTAAGTCAACATAGTTTTTGGTCCAGTGCACACGAAGCAAACACATTTAGCCAGTTTAAAAATGTATGTGATGTCCCATCTGTGTATAAAGATGTGCTGCAGTGCTCTGTTGGCTAGCCTCTGCTCTGTATAACCTGCAAACACAATCTTCTCCTCTCCTCTCCTCTCCTTTCTTCTCCTCTGTCATAACTCAACTTAGTGAAAACATAATCAACAATGATTAATAACATCAGAGCTTTAATATCCCCCGAATCAATGTGCAAATCAATATGCATAGATTGTGTTGTGTGTGTGTCTGTGTGTGTTGTTCAAAACTAATTATTCAAAGAGAAATAATTCCGCCCATTTCAGACAGTAATAAATTTGACCTCACAGATTGCATCCATAAATACACACTATAACGACAGCTTCATAAATGTTTCTTTTGACTTGGCCAGCTGTGCGTGTGTGTGTTCATTTGTATCGCTGCATGAAATTTATGTTTTGTGTGTGTGTGTGTGTGTGTGTGTGCCATGCTACAAACAAACCTAGTTATCATTGCTATCGGATGAAAAACTAAGAAAAACAAGCTTGTTTTTAAATTAACACCAAAGCTTTTTCTTTTTTTGCCTTGTGGGGTTTGCAAAGGTTTTCTAAGCTGTGAATTTATTTTGTGAAGAGAAACATCAAACTCCCTAAATAGAGTTCAAACTGAATAATTATCAAAGCTACATGATTTAAGAGGTTTCAGAAGACAACAGCATATTGTGTCATTATGTGTGAGTGCAAGCAGCGTGTGGGCCTGGTGTGTCAGATTTACGAGGTGTCGAGCAACGCAGCTTTTTACATTGCAAAGGAGCTGCTGGTGTGTAATAACAGACTGAGATGTAATCACCCACTAATAGTACTGCTGTTCTCTAATCACCTCAGCTACAACCTCTCTGTGTAATGGCTACGATTTACTCTTATGCAAACACACACATTCACACAGGAAAACACACATAAACACACATTATTGTCTAGGGTTATTGCAGTGTTGTTTTCTTGGGCGAGCCTCCTCAGCACCCTATCTATACTTCCAACATATGGAACTGCAGAGATTGTACTTGTGCTATTCTTACGTAGCACTCAGGGAAGCGTATACTGACATACCCATACATCCTTCTCTCTTTTTAACCCCCTGTGACACAAAAGAGTGCCATTTCAAGAACAATTTCCTTGCTGTTACATGCCATGCTTTTACTGACACAACCAAGGCACAACAGTTTTGGCACTAATTGTCCAATTTTGTGGCAGAAGATGAGAAGGAGAAGCACTGTGAATCTTTCTCACAATGATTGCCATGGTGCAATTTGAGAGTCCCTGCAGATGTGTATAGTACAAGCTTAGCTCTTGCAGTAGCAATGGAAACTTAGATGGGAAGCTGCAAAGACAAACAATGTGAGGAAAGTGTGGTGATGGAGTTGAGCAGCAGACTGAGCGAAGGAGATAGCAGAAGGAGAAAGTGAATGGGCTCTGGCTGATGCGGACAGAAGGACAGAAACAATAAAAAAACAATTAAACTCATTTAAAGGGATATTCTCATAAGCAGTCCTGAAATTCATCATAAAGTAAAAGGAAGAGGTGGACACCAACAATAACTCAAGAGTTTTACAGATTGGTTTTTCATTTAGAGTCACGACCAACCCTTGTTTTACATCCCAGATTAGTTTACCACAGGTTACCATAAGCTTTGCCTGAATATGAAATTTAACTATTAATTGATGAAATTGGATCAAGTAAAACCACACTTGAAATTCATTGTCTGAAACAAAAATTGAGCACAACAATATGATAAAATAGAGAAAAAAACAGCAGAAACTCAGAGAAAGGTAGAGAGAGGGAGGAACTGTGCGTATGGCTGAAGAAAAGCAGAGAGCAGTTAGAGTAGGGTGAAGATGAAAAGGCAGACTGATGCACTTCAGGACACAGCAGCACTGGGACTCGACACCGCACACAGAATTTCTATTCCCACTTGAAAAATACACTCAGGCGTAAAAATGCAAATACTGAAACTAGTCCCTTTCATGTCCGGGTGTGGGTTGAGCGAGAGAGAAAGAGAGAGAGGGAGAAAGAGAGAGGGTGAATCACTATTATTCCATGAGATCCACAAGCCAAATTTTTCAGTGAATCAACAAGCTGTAGTGAACCTGGACTGAAAAAAATAAGGCTCTGACATCCCTGGTTTTGTCCAGAGAAGGACAGACTGATCATTGTGGAATGAAAATATACAACACCTCACTCCAGGTGTCCTTATACACCAGGGTCACACCAACTAAAAAAACTGTAATTAATTCTTGTTTCACTCAGTTTGCATAGTTATTTTTTATAACTTCTCTGGTATCTAATAGATGCTACCTTTGTATCATTTGCTTGTTTTTTCATGTCAATTTTTTGGGCTCTGCCTAATAAAGGGCTTGATTCAATTGTGTTTATCAAAATCCACAGTGCTGTTGTTTGTTCTCTATGTATGATCTTGTTATTACACACACAGATCTCAGCTAATGAGTGGACAATGGCGTTGAGTAGTAGCTACTGTGCAAATAATACCAGAGAAGTGTTAGCAGAGGCCAATTGTTATTCAATAAGCAGCTAAAGGGGGGATAGGAGAATTGTTGCTACCACAGATCCACAGTCAAATGCACACATGAAAATACATGTTCGCTTGCACTCCCGCAAACACATGCGGTTCTTTCACATGCAGATTGGGCACTCATGAGCTGTTGGCAGTGATTAATGGCAAGAGAAGATGACCTGTTACCTCCCACGGTATGACTGGGCAGAGCATCTTTCATAAATATAAACCCACACACACACATATATACACACTAACACAAATGCCTATTCATGCATGTTAGAGCATGCCTACACACAAACTTGCTCAGATAGACAGAAACACAGGAAATGGGTGTGTCGGGATTTTAAGGGTCATATGTTGGTTATAGGAGTGTCACCCCAACATCAATCTCTGCTGTAATTGTAGCGATTTTTTTCTCCTTTTTGTGGGACACAAGAAGGAAGTGGGAAGTTGAGCGTCTCCGATGTATTCATAAGAAGTCCGCCCATGTCTGCAGGAACAAAGACTTCTCCACATTTATTCCCTTTCGTCTGGTCTTGTTTCTTTTAAATATGCAGACACTTCAATTCACATCTGTCTGTGTCATCTTTAACATCGCTCTGTTTGGAGCATTTTTTTATCTGTCTTTATATCTCACTTTGCAAAGCTAATGAGCGTTCCACAGCCAAGCTCAAAACAAGTCAAATAGATGGAGTGAGAAATCTCCCCGATGGAGCAGATGGGCGATCGGTGGCTCAGCCTGGCAGCGACTTGACACTGTAGGCCCAGCAGGAACCGGTCTAACTGGCATTCGAACTGATAGTTAGGCTTTGTGGCAGAGTGGTGAGGATTTGAGAGGCACCATTCAAATTGATGTGCATATTTACCAGAACCATTCTGTGTTTATACACACCATTTGACATCTGGTCAGTACCAAACAGCTACTGGATTTGCACTCATTTCACAACTGTCCTACATAATGTCTGG
>JAPZDZ010000023.1:17201038-17213384 GCA_029783805.1 Acanthurus tennentii | reverse complement strand
AAATAACTGTACTTTGTCCTCAGTCCTTAATGAGATTTGACTTTGAGCTTTTGGAGTGTTGTTTATTGATCATAGTTTTCTAACTTTTTGCACACTAATATGATTATAATAAATGTCCAAAATTTTGTCAAATTAGCGACTTTTATTGAAAACAGAACTTCAAGAAAATCAAGCATTAAAACATGAGACAATGAAAATGCAAAAATGATTTCTGCTAAGATTTCAAGACACTTTTTGTCTGGTTAACAGTGGCACTGAGGAAAAACACACTTGTATCCTTAAAATGAGAGGAGTCTGGGTACATGTTGCTTCCTCACTTCTAAAAACAGTACACCTAGTTGACTGGTCCAACTTCTCTGGAGTAATTGTTATTAATGAATTCATGGACACCTCTCATGCTAGAACACACATATACCACACAACCATAAGCACACATGCACTTGTATTCATGCACATGAGCATACAAAGCAACTACAGACAGATTATGGAAATGTGTTTGCTTGGAGCTTTAATGAAAACCTTTATGCGTAATGTCGTGTAAGTAGATTAGGGTTATTCGGCTTTTGTCTGAGGAATTTCTCTTTCTCACCCCTCACTATACTCTTTTTGATTAAACACAGAAAAGTGAGTCTTATTTAAAAAGCACAGATTAATGTGTATGATGCACATCTTTTGTCCTCCAGGCCTGCTGTGTGTGTTTACGATGTGTGTGTGTTTGTGTATGGGTACACTCAGACAGAAAATAGGAGTGATTATTCTCAAAGTTACTCAGACTTGGAAATTTAATGTATACCACCCCAGATAATTTGGCCAACAGGCCCATTAAAGGCTCATATTTCATGCAGTGATTCTTAAAACCTGTCATAAACCTATTGGAGCATTAACATGTGTTATTAAAGCCTGTGAATGTATGGGAATCTGTCAAAAGCCAGAATAATGCCGCTGTCAACATGTTTAAAGAGAAGGCCACACAATGGGAACATAAATGATACATCACAACAGTACCGACAGCCTGAGCAGGGACCCCATACGCTTTGTGCTGCAGATTGCTATTTGTGTGTGTGTGCCTGTGTGTGTGTGTTTGTGTGTGCCTGGTGTGTTGCATTCACCCCTTCTTCCCAACACCATCCTCAGCTGGTCAGCTGGAGCACTGCAAGGTCAGTGCATGACAGCCCAGTTCTGATCTGCCATTGGCTAAAATGGGCATCCATCTCAGCATCTGCCAATCACACTACCATGGAGACGGATTGGCAGCGTTGTGGTGATGGCAGGGGTCTGGGACAGCATTGCCAGGAGAAAGCTGTGTGTTAATATGGGTGGTGAGAGATGCCAGTGGCCAGGGAGAAAGGGGGTCAGAGACTCTGTGGGAAAATGTGAGGGGGAGACTTTTACCACATGAATGAAAGAGTCACTGGCAGTAGAGGACACCTGGAGGTCTGCTGAGCTCTGTATGTGTGTAGGTGAGCATGTGTATGAGTATACGCGAGACTTACTGTGCATGTGTATATGAAAGGTATGTTCAGTTGAACGTTCTGTGAAAGAACGCATATGTGTGTATGAACAAAACGTATGTATTCATGCCCTGACTCTAAGCACCAAACCAATTTTTGCCCATGTATATACATTCACAGAACAATTGCTCTTTCATTTGGGCTTCCATTGTGTCTCACAGCATCCATCATCCATAAACTCTTGAAGGCAAGGCCACACACACCCACACAGCGACACAACACACACAAGCATACAAAGCTAGGGCCTATTGTAAGAGCTGTCAGTACGGCTCTAACCAGTTGAAAGAAAGAAAACACACAACAACATACAGTCATACAAGAAAAATTATTTAAACAAATACTCCACTAATTCAAAAATTGCTTATTCTTCTACAATATTTCCCATACATATATTAAAGTATGAGGAAAATAATTTGGTTCATTGCTTGAGGCTGCAAAATGCCTCCTTTCAATGATCAGGAGTTACAAGTCAAACAAGCATGAATGATAAATGGAATACAGGAACACTACTGGAGCATAATATACCCCCCTGAACTAATGTGTCATAATTGAAACAAATGTTGTTCTGAATCAAACAAGTGTTGTGTGTTTCAGAGCCCCACCCTGTGTGATAGATGAGACTTCTAGTTCACTGCACAGCCCTGCAATTCATCTAAACACACTCGCATACTTGTAAACACATATATAGTACACCCTAATTCATGTATGCATGTGTATGTATGCTCCCTTGCCACTTTATAATGCTGAATACAGTGTAGCAGTTAAATGAAAACTCATGTTCATTGTTCCACCATGAGTAACGATGTGACTTTACTTACACAAGTCATTGCTGAGAATACAACAACATGACTACAACAAAATTCAATAAGAAACAAAACCAGGTCAGATGATCACAGGCCAGGAAACAAGCCAACGATTTAGCAATAGTATTCAAACCACTGATTAAAGGTCAAAATTTTTCTAGAGACAGTCTGCAAGCTGTTTACAACAGAGAATTTGTGTCAAAATTCAACCTTTCACTTTAATCATTTCCGCCAAATAAGTCTAACTGAAGGTAAACTTGAGGTTTGCTTAAAATCTGTTAAATTATTTGGCTTTTTATGTATCCTGCCAAATTTGAACTTATCTTAATTGATATGTCCACATTTTCAGAAATCAGCAATAAATATGGGGAACATAACTTATAATTATTGATAAGGACAGTGGCAACACCCGTGAAAATAAGTTTTCTAACAAAAATAGAATTTACCTATCCCTTTTTTGAATATTTGAACCTGTGAGGCAGAAGCCTGTTTAGAACAAGGTTCAGTCCAAAGCTCAAGATGTGAGGGAGTTATGTAAACCATTAGGGAGAAAAGCAACTTAGAGGCATAATTGGAGTGACATAGCCGAGCCTGCTGAGCGCTAGTGGTGTGAGGCCTGTGGAGCAGCACCCAGTGGAGGACAGCCAGCTCCATGCCCCAGGAGAAGCTTACCACACTGGGTGGCAAAGTCACAAAACTCCTTTTTCCCTACCCCTCTGGTCCTTAAGCACCCATTTTTTCTTCCACCCTTCCGTCCATACGTCCATCCATCAGTGAGGCCCATGAGCGGCTGCCTTCTGTGGGTGTGTGTCATTGGAGCTTGGCAGGCACACACCACAGCTTCAGCGGCAGGCGCCAGGGCTAATTTGATTTTTAATTCAACACGACTTCTCGGCTAATAGTTTGAGCTGGGGATTAATTAATCTGATTTGACTTGTGCTAATTTATTGCACCCACGTCCCTGCTCCCCACCCGTCAATGCAGCAAACAAACAAACTGGTGCGGCTGTGGTCTCGCAGGCTTTGTCCTGACACACATGTTGAGCATGAGAGATAGAGACCTGAGGCGACAGGTGAGGAGCCAGTGAAATGCCCATGGAAAGCAGAGCATGGTGCCTGTGCTGCATTTGCAGGCGTGTGTATATACAGCATGTGTGTGTTTATGGAGTAGGCTGGAGCTGAGCCTGGTCTGACAGAGGAGTGCTGGGAGGCAGTGAACTAATCACTGCAACAGCCTGGCTCTTGTAAGGAGGGCGAAACATGGAGAAGGTCATCAACTATTTTTGCTGCCAAAATATGGGTCAAACTGGATCTTGGTGAGTTGCTCTCAGATAACTTGTATGTAAAATAAAAAAATGGGTCTGGCAGTGGAGCATTCCTGTTCTTCTCTGAGGCTTTTAGAGGGTGGAGAGCCAGATCCAGTCAGGGCCCTACAGGGAGAAACCAGTAGTACCACTATGCTTCCTCATGCAGAGTCAGAGAGAGCACTTCCGTTTTTTCTAATATTCTCTACAAGGGAACTTTAAAAATGAATAGACCTCATAGTGCAGCCCTGATGGCATGCACTTTGTGGAGAATACTTTGTAAAATCACTTTCTCTCAGTTTGCACACCAAACCCACAGATGCCCACACACTTGCAAGGTGCATATGGAGGTATAGAGTATAGGGAGTTTTATATCACAACACAACAAAGATACATTTCAAAGTCCACTTGCCTCTTTGCTGAAATGATGCAAACCCACTAGTGTTCACAGAAATGTGTCAAACTGAGCAGTCTTTGAGTCAAAGCTCTCTCTGTCTTTATTCTATCTTTATTTCTCTCTCATTCTCTCTGGCATGAAACCAACCTCTCTGCATGGCAGAAAATAACATTGCTATGCTCAAGAGAGACCACACATGGGAGAAACTGCCTACGCCTGCTGCTCTCTCCTGCAGGATAAAAAAAAAATAAAAATAACAAAAAACTGGCTAACATCTCACACACCACTTTGAAATCTCTATCACAATCAGTCCAGCTCCTGCTTTCCCCTTCTGCTTTCTCAGTCACCCTAGACCTTTTTACCATATATTTGGATGCAAAAAATACAGCTTAGAAAGGAAAAAGCACTCAAATGCTCAGCATGTGCATACGGATACATGTGTGCTCTCAGAAATAGCAAATATAAACACACAAACACACTTTCACTTCCAGACACAAGTAGATGCACATATGCATGAACATAAGACACACATACTGAACAGCACATACAGATGTAAGCACACCTAGTGAAGCAGTGGGAGTTCAAAGAGAGGACTATGTATTCCAAGAGAGCTGGTGTACACTAAGTGACCCAGTAAATCCTCAGCAATAGTGCACCAGCAGGTCTACTGTACGATTACACCTGAGATATAAGACCGATGCTGTTGGGTTGTATGGCTGACAGTAATGGACAGGTCCAGGGTCTGCTGTGCCTTTAATCAATAATGGATTATGTTGCATTCTGTTTGAAATCTTTGAAGGTGGTGTTGCTTTTTTGCTTCTGAGGAGGATTTGTGCATAGAAAGTAGCTACATGACTTGTGATGCATAATCACCCAAGCATTCCTCTGGACTCCGAGAGCACCCAAATGTTTAGCCACCTGTTAGCGGTTTCCATGCATTGTGAGATTGGTGGGGGAGGACATGCCGGGCAACGGGAGGGACAGAACAGAGGCTCAGTCTGGGCATGAGGGGTGGGAAAGTCCTGTGCCAGCAAAGCAGGGAGATAAACAGCAAGGCGACCCGGCCGATCTGAAGTCTGATCTAACACTGTGCCGCAGAGAACACAAATCACCTCCCATACATAACCCTGCCCCTGACAACTCATTTCATCTTCCGCACTAATGAATTCATCATCAGGAGGGATGTGCCTTTGGGTGCTTCAGCCCTGAGCTGAGCAGGAGTAATGGCTCAGATAAGTCATCATCATCATTATCATCAGCACCACCGCCAGCACCACCTTGATTCTGTTCAGCACATAGTTCAGGAGCAACAGTTTGAGATTGTGTGGCGTCCTTGACAGAGTTGCAAACAGGGGAACTTTGCTAGTGTTCGAGGTTAGTATAAGGATGGATGTCAGAGCAAATGTGTCACAGACGTGCATCCTAAGTGTGAGAATCAGCATGAGTGTGCTTATGTCAATGGAATGTGAATGCGTTGTGGTATGAGTGAATAAATCACAGTGTAAGAGCTCTTATGGAGGCAACGCAAGTGTGTATGCGAGTGTGTATGTGTGTGTATTTGTATCTGTATTCGTGTGTGAAGGAGTCTAAGCGGCGCAGTCAGGGAGCTGTCAGCAGAGAGCCAGGGAGCAGGCTGATCACAGGGTTGCAGTGTGTTTGAAGTCTCCCAGGGACTGACAGCTTCTCTCCCCATGGGAACCCCCTTCCCTCGCCCCTACTCGACTCCCTGCACCACCCTTTCTCTATATCACTCCTCTTTATCCTCCAACTTTCCCTACACAGTATCTCCTTCTCAGTGTCTCTCCTCATCCCATTGATGGCGGGGGTATGTGGAAGCACACTTGTGCTCTCCTGGGACTGTTAGCACTTCCAAAACAATGCTTTGTTCAGTAGGAAACACATCTGTGAGTGTGTCTCCATAAATACTGACATGATGAGTTGCCATCTCTCATAGCCTGACATTTTGGCTGACACTCAATCTGGCTTGGTGGCGAGAGGGCACAGACAGCCGACCTTCAGCCTTGAGATGGATGAGTTTCTGGATATCAGGATTTGAATGCATAATTGTGCATAATGAGAAGTAAAGACCTTTCATTATTCTGTATTTTAATACGTTTCTATTTCTGTTAAATACTATATGTGTGGCATGATTATGCTTTTGGCTGCATACCCTCTTTGGCCCCTCCTCCACAGGTCAAGGTGCAGCAGGATTTCATCGCTGATCACACTGTGTGTTAGCATGAGCCCATCCGTCATGGGGACAGAGTGTCGGCTGGATGTCCCTGTCACTAAGCTGTCCATTTTGTCAAACAGCCAGATCCATCATACTGAGATGGGGACTGATCCTTGCTTGCAGAAGCCAACCGCCCCACAAATACATACAAATATGCAAATTAACGACAAAATAAACATCACCCTGCAAACGAGCCATCCATCAATGACCAGTTTCTCAGCAGCTCAGCATTGGCACGGCAACACCAATCAGCCACTCCGTCAGAGTGGGTGATGGAACGCCATCCTTTCATCTTCTCTCTCTCCGTCCCCCTGCTTATATATTTCACACAGTCTCCTTTCCATTGGTCCCTCCTTGCTATTTTTCATGCACACTTTCTCCAATTTTCCTCTCTCACACTCATTCGCTTTTTCTCAAACACTTTGTTAGACCCATGTTGGCATTTTTGCCTCTCCATTTCCCTCTCCTGTCAATTTTCAAAGCTCTCTCCTCCGTCTTAAGTGCTTTTTGTCAATCAATTTAGTTATAAATCTGGAGACATTTAGAATGAATGCATGCTCTGTCTTTGTGTCTGAATGGATAATGACGTGAAGGAAAACATTTTGTTTAGGGTGCCATTAGAAATCAGACCACATGTGACATTTCTTTCCATCCATGTGATGGGGTCCAGTAAATCACCTCATCATTACTGTGCAACACACAACAACCAACTGTTCTTATTTAAACCGAATCAAGTAAATCAAAATTATGAAAATGTACATAGGTCATTGTTTTCACCATAAAACCTTTGTAGACGCCAGTTTGAAAGTTGTGTGAGGTTCCTTTCAGAAAGCCAAGTGTCTGGAATGGAAAGAAAGAGCTTTTAATGGAATAAAAGTCAACGGAGGGAAAAACATGAAGCTGTTGGAATTCTGCAGCAACTGAGTCAGTCCAGACTCATGTTGCTTTTTTGGCAGTGTGTGTAGACATCCCCTCCCCCATGTTACACACACACACACACACACACACACACACACATGCACACAAACAGAGTAAAATTTCACTGTAAAACACGTTGCAAAGGTCTCTAATGAGCAATTAGGCTGTCAAACTATACAACTCAACATAATAAAATAAATCAATTGAGACACTCTACCTCGTCCATTAACTGTATATTGTGACTTCATGAATCCCACAGTGACACCTTAAGTTTCTCCTGCCAGCCGCTCACACCTTAGAACAGAAACATTGCTGTGGCAGCCAGGCTAGTTTATTAAGCCCCTAATGGGCACATTTATAAAAACCACAGTCAAAATACACCCCTGTGTTCTTCTCCATCAACATTGTTTTAGCTACATTTTTTTTCTGCTTCTGCACCAGCAATAGCAAAGCAATTACAGCATCATAACGGTTTGTGGTAAGCCACCCGGCAGCTCCCTTGCCTTTAGGCAGTGGAAGAACGAGCCTCGGGCAACCAAACAAGCCAAAATTATGGCATTCCCCAGACTATCCTGATTGTCACCCCAATTGCTCCATTGCACTTGAGCTAATTCGACAATGAGTGGGTGTTTTGACGATGCAGTAAAAAGTCAGTCCCTCAAAGCCGTACAGTTTTATTACAAATGCCCTGTTATTCGGAGGGAGTGGAAGCCAATAAAACGCTCACTTCTCTGTCTCCACGTGTCAGTGTCTGTCTGTCCGTGTGTGTGTGTGTATGTGTGTGTGTTTGAGTATGTAAGAGGGCATCTTCATTAGTGCATGTGACTAACAAAAAAAAAAAAAAGAAAGAAAAACATTGGCTGGATCTCAGTAAAAAGCAGTAAAGGGTGACACGGAAGGCAAAAGGAACTACCCTGTTTAGAGGCTGGAAGGTAGTCATCTTGTCTGCTCACTACAACAACTCTGACCACACAAACCACTGGACATCCCCACAGAGTACAAACACCACCTCCACACATCTCTGCTTTTCCCAGCTTCCCATTTCTCTTTCCTTTCAATGTCTGTGGATATACTTACTTAAATGTCTTCCCTTTGTTCTTGCTTTGCATTATTGTGTGATTTTTATATATCAAACATATTCAGCGCATCCACATCCTCACTTTGTGTGCCATCCTGTGGTGGCAGAGCAGTTAGATTTCATTCTTCTCATGCTGGGGTTCATGTTGCGTCCCGCACTGATACATCTGTCAGCCACATGTTCCCCCAGCCAGTCGCCGCGTAAACAGCTGTACACAGCCGGAGTGTGTGTGCTTTTGGATAAGAATGGGTGGGTATCTTTTTTATTAAAGTCTATGTATGTGTGTATGCATGTTGCAGTCCATACAAATCTGTGTCCCCTACATGAATCCAGGGTTGGAGCCGCACCCTATCTAAGACGCTCTGCACTAAACACCAGGCTCATAAAACTCCCTTATGGAATAGTCTGACCCCGTTTCCCCCACATATCACTTGATGTTTGTCAAAATACTTTAGACATCAAGCAGTGTCTCATTTTGTTATTGTTCCAACGCATTATCTTCAAAGCATTTTGCTCAAACACTGGTCATCTTATGCACAGCAAAGTCACCAGGTTTTTTGAGTGCTTATTGATGAAGTGCTCTCTCTGGGAGCATCTCTATTCTGTCTTCTCAGGGTTAAAGAGTCATCTCTCCATAAATGTGACAGGATCAGTCTGAGGATCAGCCAGGTGGTTCCCTCTTAGAGTACAGAGGGCGTCTTACTAAAAGCCCATCTACTAAATTATTGTGCAGGCCAGTGAAGTAAAGGGATAATAACACTGTTGACAGCGGACCTACCACAGGCACTAAAAAGGGGACTTTTTGTTTCAGTATTAAATCACCCTTATGTTTTGCTTCTATGAAAATACTGATTCTGTGTCACTTGTGAAGTCCCGAAGCCTGCACCGAGAAAAGATGCAAGAGAATTAGAGCAGAGAGACACAGTGCAGAAAGCTCTTCAGCTGAGGACAGACTCAGTGACTGGCACTATGAAACCTGGACAGCATCACTGCTGAGCAGATTACATATACTGTAACGAAAGGCTTTGCAGACTTATTTAAACACACACCATGCTCACAGTCACACAAGCTGCTGCCTATCAGTCTGTGCAGCTCTTTTCTTAAAACTTTTCAAATTAATGAGAGTGAAGCAAAGGTGACGCAATCCATGCTTGGATGCCTCCCCAGTAAACAGGGCTGCCAAGAGAGAAGAGCTGCCCTGGCCGGGATGAAGTCAGCATCTAAAGAACAGTGGAGTTAGTCAGGATAAGTGAGCCCGCTGGGCGGCAGTTCTGGGCCAGTAGCCCTGTTCTCTAAGGAGTTCTTTATGGCCACTTTATCACCCCGAGAGAGCCGCCACCCCTGCACACAGGGGCTCCATCCGCACACTGTATCTTAGCTTCAAAAAACTCATTATGTGTCCAGAAATGGGTCAAACTTTACTTTATTTTAGTTGCCTTTTCACTGTGTAATTAAGACAGCATTTATCAAAACAATCCAAAAACTAAATTTATTTTTATATTTTGCAGTACAAAGGTGATTCACAGACCAGAATAGATTTAGATATAACGCACAGATACTCATAATGCAGATAAAAAGAAAGAATGATGATTGGAACTAAACTGTAATTTGTCAAAAAAAGATTGAGGGAAATTCTTTTCAAAAACCATTATTGACTTCTTACTGTTGTAACAATTCATTCTGAGCTTATGTGTTTGTAAACCAAAAGCCAAATGCAATTCAAACAAACCACTAAACTTTTCCTTCAACTAAAAATTTGACCAGCTGACTTAATGGTCATAATAATGTTTTTCTTTGTTACATGGAGTTTGGTTTTATCTCTCTAAGGCCTCGCATATGTTTTCTCATATTTCCTTTCATCATGTCATATTCAGTTTTTTGTTTTCTTCTCTCAAGCATCAATGAAAACGCATCTGGCTGAACTCGTGGTCACATCATTCCCGCTCCTCATCCATCAAGCGCCTGTCACAACAGGAATGGGGAAGTGGTTTTATTCTCATTTTGTGAACGGATATGGATCACTGAGCTGGGTCATGCTCACTGTGATACTTCATAGTTCAACACTACATGTAAGACGCTGTCTAGAGTAACTGAGAGTTTGCTTGTGTAAAAAAGCACAGCTAAGTCTTTAATGAGCTTCTTGTATTGGCACGAGGAGCAAGGCAGTCACTCTAAACATCGTAAAGTGCTATTTGATGAGGACTTACCAAAGCCGAAGGCAGCTGGAGCAGGAATGGGAGCTGACTGGACTGGTGTCGAGGTGTAGAGGCCAGTCACCAGTAGACCATCAAAGGATACACTGGTAGAGATGGTTACTGAGGAGACAGAAAAAAAGCAGATGTTGAAAAGTGGTGTTACTCTCAACTTCAGTGCTGCTTTTTCCAGAATCCAGTTATGCCACTACACACTGAATCAGAACAGAAATAATTTCACAAACGTTAGTCATGAAATATACATGATCCTCTCATACTTAAGCAACACTTTATTGTTCACTCACTGGAAGACAAACTGTACAAATGTTTACTGCTGATAAGCTGTTATAGATAGCAAGTACTAAGTTGTGTTCACACATTGTTTGCAAGCCACTGTGGTAATTAGTCTGTGAGCTGTACATGCCCGTGGACAAAACGTCTGAAAGTGAATACACACTAATGCTCCACAACATCCTGCTGGCAATGAGTGAAGAGCTCAGGTGTTACAAATGTGAAGTAACCTTTAACAGTGAGGCTGCTGAGTCCAAACACCCTGCAGGATAGCAAACAGGTAAAATATTTTTTTTTTGGTCCTCTTTTTATTTTAACATATCCCTTTTGTCTACAACACAGGTATGGCTTTTTAAATTAGTATAACAATCTAGTGTTCAAAGAGAAATTTGCTAAAGATAGAATGTGTTTTAGTGACAGGGATTGAGTATGGATGGGAAAGAAGACAAAGTTCTAATAATAATAACATGTTTATAAAAAACAAAATTTAGGCTAATAATTAAGAAAGCATTAAGAACGCATAAACAGATTTTTATTAACATTTTGAAATGTAAACTGTTGTAGTATGGGATCCTGGAAGGGCATGAGTGCTGTGTCTTTCAAGTATGTGAAAGTGGTTGCAAGCAAGTGTTAAAGGAAAAGAAACAATGTCCCTCTTTCTCACACACACGCACAAATTCACAAAAACACATACAGGGACAAATGTGCACACTCAAGCCCGATCAATGGACGCTGGGGTCATTTTTAAAGTAGCTGGACAAAAAAACATCCTCTAACATCCTCTTACTGTCTGACTTTGGCAAACTGCTCAAGAATGTAACCTAACACAGTCTGAACAAATCACAGTGCTTTCATCAAAGCCTGTCCCTATTGACAACCATATTAGAAGAGAGCGATGAGCTAATTGGCTGTAACCCTGATAGCCCTGCTGAGCCGCTATTTATCACAGGTCACCACAAACAGCAGCAGAGCAGAAACCTGCCAAAGGTTTATTATCCAGCTGTACTGATCTACAGCTTAGCGTATCCAGCAGCAAGTTAACTATCGATCTACCCAGTAAACAAAGGCCCTGAGTGACGGGACCACAGAGCCGGATACATCGCTGGAGAGAAAGAGCTCAGCCACTGGACCGCTTCCAGCCAGACAGATCAGAGCACAGGGGAACAGTCTGTGGCTCAAAGGAGAACACACTCCCAAAAAATACACTTTAACACACTTAGGAATAAAATCCTTTGCAGAGGGGAAAGATAGGGGTATTGTTATTTCCTGACCCTGGGATCCTTCTGCTTTCAGGGGAAAAGGGAATGGGAGAGGAGGAGACACCCGCGGCGTTGGCGTGTTTTTTGTAAGAATAGAAACATGTCAGTTTGGTCTGGAGGCGTTTATTCTTTTGGGTTTGGTGTGTTTTCAATGTGGGAATCTGGGCAGAGCAGACTCCTGTGTGGCCCAGTCTCCCTGCCTGTTTGTCTGGGTGACTCCATTAATGTATCCTCACGCAAGCCACCCAGATATTGTGTGTCCAAATGTGTGTGTTCTGCATATACTGTCTGTGCTGCACCCTGTCTTTAGAGCACAGTTCAGCACATCTCTCCCCTCCATATCAAAATCTCAATAATTCAT
>JAPZDZ010000023.1:17181230-17200938 GCA_029783805.1 Acanthurus tennentii | reverse complement strand
TAAGGCAACCAGTTACCCAGCATATGTTTAATAAAAGCAACTGAGCTTCCCACCCTGAGCTTGATGTCAGAGGAAGACTGTGAATACGATCAGAGGGTGGAAAAAGATTTAGAATTAGTTGGCTAAGAGTAGATCGGCTAAGTTGGTTTCAAATACTGGAAGTGTCCTTTATAACAACTCCTGAGTCTATAAATCTAAATTTAAAAAATAGCTGACATTTTCTGCAATTATGTAGTTCACATTTGTGTTTTAATCATCATCTTTCAATAAACAAAAGTGTACATCGTAACATGCATCAACTACAGCACATGCTTGGCCTCTGTATCTGAAATAACTAATGCAACAAGAACAGTGTTTGATCTGCACTCCATAGTTCATCTGAATTGACTAACACTGTCAGATGTAAGCTACTTATAATTATCTTGTGAATAATTCTCCACTGTATGAATGACTTCAATAATATTGTTTGAGCAACAAGTAATTTCTCTGTAATTCCTTTTTCTCGTCAGCTGTGAGCACTGCCAAATTCTATCAGCATGTACAGCGTGTACAAGAAGCCGTATTGTGGAGACGGCAGATATTTTGCTTGGCAACAGAAGCATTATCATATTCAATCCATGTTGCTCAGCACACCTCTAACACTGTAATACTAACAGAATGCAGGGAAAAGGCCTTCTTATTCAAGCAAGCAATTATCATTTTTATACTGAGCATACATGTGCTCCTCTTTTATGCTATTTTTGCTCCCCAGAATACATTACCTATTCAACGAATCCATTCCAGAGTGCAGTGAGACAGGTTATAAGTGTTTACATTATGATGTATTGATCCAAGGCCGTAACATGAGGCAGTATTTAATGGAGTAATGGACTGGGTCTGAAGCACTGAGTTGGACCAGGCTTCACCAGCCTACGTGCACACACAATACACTCATTTCTGCATTTCCACTGACCTGCATCACCAAGGTTACACACACTCCATTACTCTCCACAGACACGTGCATATGGACTACACGCACACACAGACAGGCACACACAAAAGATTTTTTTCTGCCTTCACCATGCTATTTCTTTCTCTATCCACTGCTTATACCTTTCTTGCAGCAACTCTCCCTCAGCCTCAATCCCACTTGAGGAATCATTGTAAAAAAAAAAAAAAGCGTTCTCCTGTACTTTCCCCATCTACTCCCTTCTCATGCATTTTCTGCTTCCTCGCAGCAGTGTGCCTGCGCTGCTGTTTGATGTGGAGGTTGAGGGGGAAAAAGAGTGGAGGGGAGGTAAAGCTAGGGGCACAAGGTTACAATCGAAGAACAAGAAGAGGGGCGAAGAGGGATGGAGAGGATAGGTAGTAGCGGAGTGGTCCACAGAGAGCAGCACTACCTGATCAATACAAATGCAAGATCTAAATTATTTAGACAGGCCTCTAACACCCCTCTCTCACTCGCCCGTGGAACGCAATAGACAGATGAGCCAATCAGATCAGATGAGATGAGATCCAATCACCTGTGGGGCTACTTCACACACACAAACTCTCTATCTCACACATACAAACGCATACACACACACACATAGATCTAAAGGAGAAGGCTGGCGGCCTTTGATGGTAGCCTTTAAAATTCTTGTCCATACTTCATTTCTGAATACTGTTCGCTTGGCCGAGGGGGATGAGAAGCCATGAGGAGGGAATGGGGGTGAACTTTATTATCAACACTCTCATCCAACACATAAGCAGGCTCTGTGTGTGTGTGTGCGTGTGTGAGGATGTGTGTGCACTTGCATTTGATTTTTTCATGTGTAAACACACCAGGTGTTAGGTTGGCATGGTTTATTCAAACATCTGGACTGAATTTTAAGGCTTTTCCTACCATACAACTTAAAAGAGACAAATAGCTTATATTAAACCTGCACTGTAGGGTGCAAAGATATTTTAAGATAAAGTCGTACATAAAACGGTGTTGGAGACTGTTTTAGTAGAGAGAGACTTTTGAAAAACGGCACTGTGGTATTCTGGATATGATAATGAATCTCTGGTTTTACAAATGAAGCACATATACTCATAAAGGCACACAAATATGCAATTTAATTTTGGGAGAATATTTTATCCTACATTTTCTGTTTCAACTTTATTGCCAGGTTATCTTCAAGGGATGAGTTCTGTGGTGGCAGAGTAAAATTAGGGCTTACAGCTGCTCTCTCTCTACCATTGGGGTGCACCTAGTCTCCTGACCTACAGGCACCCTTTGCTCTTGATCCCCTTCTCCATCTTTAACTCCACATCAGGACCTCAACATGTTCCTGGACAAGTCTGGTGCCTGCAGGTGCTTGGGCACTTTACTTAGGTCTTGCTAAACACTAATTACACTGTATGCATAGTACTCACGCCCACATGCACACACTCATACTTTATACTTAAAGACACCACAAAGCGCATTCCTTGGCCCTGAGCCAGCATGTAATATTGATGATGCGATGTGGTATGCCTCATTACAGGCACACATAACCGTGCTCCTACTCAACTATTGATGGGCCTGGGGCTTTCTTCACCTCTCTGTATCAACCAGGAGTAATGTTAAGGCGCAAAGTATTAGCACACCACCCCACACTACATCACAAAACACACATTTACACATACAGTACTGGTGCTCCTGACATGTCTCTCAAAGCTCAACAGAACACGCACACACAAACAGAATCAAAAGGTGACAACTAATCAGTCATGTAAAATTAATCTGGAAACAAGGTCACAAAAATTGCCATTAAATTAGAGAGCCTTTTTGTTTAATTATTTAAGTTTAACTATGTGCGAAACATTATGTCACTTGCTCACCAACTTTGGTTTAAAATTGTTTGATCACCTTTAGGGATAAGATTTCTCAACTTCTTCTGACCACCTGGTAATCAAGACAAAACAACACGACTGCATTTACTCCTGAAATTACTGTGGTGTGACTTTATCCTGAATGCTTTAAAAGCATCCTTAACATAAACAAACAAGGTACTGGAAAATGACAGAGAAAAAATCTGATAAGATACTAGAGTACAGTTTTACACCTGTGCAAAAGCAGTGTCTGGGTGCCTTTAGAAATGACACATCTGAGGTAGACAGAAAATTTGTATATTCTGGTTGTCTTTTTTTTCATTTCTGGTACCAGCAGCAAAGAGGCAGCCATGGTTGATTATGTTTATGGTTGATGTCTTGACTAAGAAACAGGTCTATTAAATATTGAAAACCAAAACGAAGTAATGCTCACTGTATTCTGGGTAAGCAATCATTAAGGAAAAATATGCCCCATGGCCATCCAAAAAGCAATAATAATGATTCCTTAAGGTGCAGCAAAGCATAGACGGCACTGTGGTTGCCAATCCTGGTGGCATGAGCTCATTAGGTTGGAGCTGGACAGGAAGTCTGAGAGCTCTGAGAGAAGACCTGATTTATGCCGTGGCCTCGTCCACTTACATTTGAAGTCCATGTGTGGTTGGCATGGCCTGAACAGCTCCTTTCTACTCTTTGTGTAGAAACACACCCACCAGTCTTCACCACACCCACATTCATAACCTTTACTTTACTCAAACAAGCTTTGGAAAAACATTTAGAAAGTACCTAAGACTGGAAAGACATCGCTTAATGATAATATTTGATTTGCTAACACCAACTGTAACGCAGACAGAAAGAATCACAGTCTGTGCTGTTGCATGGTTATAGCATAAGGTAGTACGAGTCACAAAGAGAGGGAATTAATGAGAAATGTTAGACACCACAAACGAGATACCGGAGCAGATAGTATTATCAATGAAATGCCCTTTTTTTTTTTTAGGTCAACAAGGAGGACGCCCTTTTGTTTACCAAATAGACGGAGGTTTTCCTGGCAACAATCTGGACAAAGATAGCCGACCATCAGACCCATATCCCACTGACAGACACACGTGCCACAGAGAGGACCAGGAAATAGAGGCCAGACCATGGGGAAGCTATAGTTCCATCTGTTTCCGCGGCCATGCCAGTGTCAGGGTGCCACTTCACTCCGAGCTTTCTGAAATGGTTCAAACTGTCAGTCACCTGAGCATGACACCATTAAAATAGGCCACTATTTCCATGGATAAGGAAGAGAAAAAAATGGTTCTTTAAACTGACCACAAGTTGAAGAACACAGACAAACTGAATCCCATAATGTGTATCTCTCTGTGCAGTTTCAGGAGACTGTGTGGGAAGTGTGTTTCTGCACATATATGTGTCATGCGGTGTTCCAGTCAGGTCTTAGAGGCATCATTCCATTGCGTAACCTTCTGGCACCATCCTGGCCTGCCGGCACTGCCATCTGCTGCTGTGAAACACTAGATCACAGACAACCTATCAGCCACTGAGCTTCTACAGGTCTGCTTAACTACAACATCTCCAACATTTTTTTTGCAAAGGGCTGAATGAAACCAATTAAACCCTTTGGGCCAGGTTACAGGTCCTTTCATGATCTCTGCCAGAGATTATAACACACAGACTCCTCTTGTTCTTGGTCCAATTTGCTCTGTTGAGGTTCTACTGTGTTTACCAAGGAGAGGAGTCTAAGCCTTCCTGCCTGCCTAACTTGGCTTCACCCCTACAACAGCCGTGGAGAAAAACAGGAGTGAAGAGGCAGTTCTGTCACACACATCCTGTTCCTCACACATAATCTGCTTCAGAATCACACTTCATTGTGCTGCTCTCATACCATGCGATGTATGTGTGTGTCTGTTTACATTCAAATGAGCCTGTGTGTGCTTGAACACGAGCATGCACAGTTGCAAAGGTGTAACTTACACCACACAAAAAGAAGCCACAGTTTATACTTTCCTAAGATTCCTCAGTCTCTGGAGTATGAGAGCTGGCTTTATAATGCTCTAAGGATTTTCTTCTTTTCTTTTGTTATGAATTCTGGGGCAGCATCATTTACATCTTTGAGTATTCTAAAAGCCATATTATTCTGCATATGATACACTATTTGTGTATTTAATTCCATGTGATGTGCCAAAAGGTTGACATTTGACATACATGCAAGGTACAACTCCAGTGGGAAAGCACATCCACCAAACAACAAATCCAAATTGATTATGACAGAATTTTTCTTCATAGTTTCTAACTGAACATTGCATGTTCAGAGGAAGTACTTATATTGTGACAACTCAAAGGCTATTCTCCTTACCTGAGATTCACTTTGATGGCAAATCACCTCTCTGGGCTTTTAACATTATTCATTGGTTCATTGTACAGAAAACTCAAACAGCGCACAGATCTAAGTACTAACCTCAACTATGACACTCTAAATGGGTTATGATAAGCTCCAGTCCTGTTATATTGACCTTTTCTTCATCAATCTTGATTAAATTCAGATAAAATGAAAAGAAAAAGGATAAGGAAACACTGTAGGTGAAAGACAGCTAAATAAGAAACCATGAGAAAACAGCAAGCAACAGAATCCTCGTAATTACTAAGGCACAAAGCTATTTTATGAAGCATTAATTTTTACCAAGCACTCAGTATAAAGGGAAAATCATTCAGCATAGGATGCATAATTATTTGTTGCTGTGAAGGGTTATATTGTAATAGGGTTCAGGAACACCATGATTCTTTCCCTCTGTCGCTTGGTGACTGCCAGGACTGGAGAGTGAGCTGTCCTTATGATCAACACCATGTGTTCTGCAGACACAGAAAAGGCTTCAGCCATCCAGCCCTGACGAGCAAAGCATCCTTCTTTACTTAACATGCTAACACACAAGTGAAAGCCAAGGTTTTTAACATAAAAACCATGGTCAAGAAAATACAAACAATCTTAATGTAAACTGCACAGGTTATAGAGTAAAGTTGCCACTGCACTAGGCTGAGCCTTCCCAAGAGAAAATCCAAGGAATGTAGGAAAACACGGAAAGCCCAGTGAGCCTCAAAAACTGGGGTAAAACCCAAACCACCACTCCCTACTAAAACACACTCTATAACACAACATGTTTATTGAAAAAATCTACAGCAAGCCTGATGCATCCACCAGACACAGTCATCTATATGTGCAAAGAGACACCTTATCATCACATGCTAAATTCCTTTTAAAAGAAACATGCACACATTCAAAGATGAACAAACACAAAGAGCTAATGAATAAACAAATTCTGAAAAAACACATTAAAAAGCAGACAAACACAAACCAACACTGTTGCATAACTTGCTTTCTATGTCACCTGCTCCACTGGGAGCAGCCCTGATAGGAAACAGGAAGGAGGTAATGAGGGCCAAGCTGTCAACCACAGCCTATATAACCTCACTGCTTGCTTCGTCCCCCTGAGGGACACCAGGCTACTTAGCCTGCGTGACCTCCGTCCCCTTCCCACAGCTGCTCTGTCCCCCACTTCCCAAAACACCAAACAGTCTTTTCCAAACTGCTCCACAACTGACCTACCACAAGTGTCAAAGCAAGGCCCTAAGACTAAGAGAAGCAAGGATTTGCACAGATATTTAGGCATACAAGCTTGTCTAAGCAAAAGTGACACCCTTTCTGTCCAGTTTGACCTGAAGTCATACTAGAAAATTAGAACACAGTGCTGCACATGCTTATCCAGAGTGTCCAAAACATGTTGGATGGGTGATATATCTGTTGAGTATGCAGGCCATGCAAGAACTGGGATGTTTCGGCTCCTGGATCCTTGCAATATGGGGGCATGCATTATCATGCTATAACCTGAGGTGATGGTTTTGCATGTATGGCATGACATCAGGGCTCAGGATATTGTCTGATCTTATCTCTGTGCATAAAAATTAGCAACAACAAACTGCATTTAGGTCAAGACCTCAGTAAGGGTGAGGGCCATGCAGATAAGATTCCCTGAGATGGTTTATGACAGTTTGTGCAGAAATACCTTGTTTGAACAAACAAACTGGCTGTCCAAGGTAGAAAAGCAGGATGTGGAGGTCACAGACTGGTGTGGTTACATGTGGTCTGTGGTTATAAGACCAGTTGAATGTAATGCTAAATCCACAGAAATGACACTACAGATGACTTATGATAGTGAAATTGACATTCATTAATTTGCAACAGCCCTGGTTGACATTTTTGCAGTCGTATATTGTATCCAGTCCAAAGTACTGTGTAATAAACATCCAGCTTAATCAGCATCTTTATATTCCACATCCTTAATATCTTGGCATGAAAAAAGATCCCACTAACACAGATTTTTTATTTTCTACTTCAACTTTTAAAAAAACATTTGAAAAAAATAAGAGTGTTGCATGTATATTTTCATTAAGTGTATGTTTATAGTGAGTTTAAAAAAACTGTCCTGCTGTTTGTTTGTTTTGCTTGATTTCAATCACTATATATCCAACATTACATATTCAAGGCTCACGAAGCCTTATGAGATGAAAGAGAATATTTTAGTAAGTTAGCACCAGGTGAACCTGCCCTCCTCTTAGTAATCCTCATAGGCTGACACTTCAAACTGCAGTTTATATCAGAGCATCAACCTGGACGTTTGAACTGTTTGAGCTTCATGAAAAGTAAAAGACATGGGACTCACTTTACGTTGGACAGCAATTGAAAATTAGTGTTCCAAAGCAAGTCAACCTTTTTTTTTTTTAACATACACTACAGATTGCGAAGATCTTCAAAAGCTCTGTGTTTTTAAGCAACAGCTTGGTGGAGGAGGAGGAGGACAGAGGTTTCAAAAGTCTTCAAAAACCAATGGGTGATCTCATAGTCACACTCTTCACTGTTCATAATGCAGTCTATATTTTTTAAGCTGACATATAAAATCGGTTTGCAAAGTAATCCATCTACCTGTCTGTGTAAAATAATAACATCTGTACATTGTTTTGAATGCCTACTGCCCAGAAACATCTGGACACATCTACCTCTAGCAATACCGGACAGCTGTTTTGCCTGTACTGACTACTGTATGCACACACATGCATATGTGCACAATCGAGCGCATGCATGCACAGAGCTTGAGCCGCCTACCGTATTCCAGGCTGACATCAGTCTTTGCCACGTTCCCACTATCACAGATATAATAGCTCTAATATGAATAATGAAACTGTCACTTTACACAGAGATTCACTTTACATCTCCACTCTATCAGTCCTTTTCAGCTCCTGTACCAGACTGTCCTCCTGCCTCCATCGTGATAATACAATATTTTCATTATTGTATCACTTGATTTAATCTTATATACTATAAGATAACCTGGGATTTAAAAAAATAAAACAAAAAGGTTATAATGTAAAACAATTTTTTTTTGTTTGTTTGTATACAGATGTTTCTTTCATGTAGAAGACTGGCATATTTTATTATCATACAGCATAAAATGTCAGTAGATGGTCATATTAATTCCATTATGATATGAAACAAATAAACAGATGAAAAGTGGGCCTCTTTAAAGATAAATAAGCTAATGCCATTTGGTGTTATTTAGTTTTCACAGGAAAAGTATCTACATGTCTCTCAGAGATCCCAAAAATACACAATTGCTCTCCAATGTACTCGAAGGACAACTTGATAACTATTATTCAGCTTGACATTTGAATTTAGTTCTCAATTTTAAAGCAATCCTGAAGTTTGGCAAAATCTTCTAAGAACTCAAAGACATCCTGGGATCTTGGAAAGGAAGCCAGGATATTGTGTCTCACTATTTTGCTCTCCGCTCCCTGCTCTTTCTTGGCATGAAAATTACAGATTATGGCCAACTAAGTGAAAAAGCACTGACATTAGTCAAAGCCTGACATTTCTCCATAGCTTTTGGGTATGAATGTTTGGGTGGAAGGAGAGTGGCACAGTGGTGTGCAGGGAGGGGTGGTGTGTGTGTGTGTGTGTGTGTGGGGCGGGGGGAGTTTCATGGAGCAGAATGGAAAGATTGATTTCTAATTAACAAGCTGTTTGCAGTAATGAAAGACTAGATGGTCTCTACTGGCAGTGGATCAATGGGGAGCGTTTCCCTTGACATCCAGTTTTAATCACACCAGCTCAGCTTGGTAAGAATGCACTCATTGCTGTAATTAACACTGTCACACTCGCTCGATCTCCCCTCACTCTTCCCCACCTCTTTTCTGTCTTAACCTCTACCTCAGACCTCTGCTTTCACTTGATAGCAGGGATCACCCAGTGACTTTGTCATTCCGTATTCTCTGCTGTCAAGACACAATGACATGTGCACATAAACAAATGTGTTGAGCCACTAACAAAGACACTGTGATCTTTATATTCCAACAAAGTAGTAGTAGCTTATGCTCTAAGCTGGTAGTATTGGTATTTGTTGTGTTTATAACCAAAAGTTGCTGTCTTTAATTTGGTCACACTAGTTTGCACAGCTGTGGTTTACTGGTCTACTTGTTTAAAGTTCAGCTAGGCCTAATTTACAAACCCTAGTACACAGCAGCCTGCAACTGGCCACAAGTTTCCCTGTACTTTGAAAGACATTAACCAGTTTTAGTTTTTCTTGATTACCTTTTGGTACTTCTGAATCATGTCTCCTTTCATCAGTTTCATCTAAATTAAAGACTGAATACAAGTATTTCACTGATACTTAGTCTCCATCACATGTGGTTTATCTAAAATACTGAACCCTTAAAATATCACTGAGAGATTAGACATGACTTTAAAAATAAACATTTGTTTATTTTACACTGAGCGCCAGTTGACAGACGCACGTTCCCAGCTCCATGTTGTTTTTTGGAGAAACAGGGAAGCCAAAAGCAGAAAATCAGTCAAACAGACAGGAGCAGTGTTCTTTACATTAGATTGACATAGTCAGTATCCCTAGAGTAGTGATACAGGCAGTGAGTTTGATTTGCGCCTCAGCTGTCAATCACAGACTCACTGACGAGCAAAAAAACAATCAAACACCTGATCCACTGCAGTATTAGAGATGCTGCTGTTGTGGGTACTCCTTGGTAGAAAGTGATATGCTTTATCTGAAACACTGATTGATTACCTGTTTGTCTAATCTCCCTCATCTAAAGGGATTGACTTTGAAGTTTTTTTTGTCTCAATGATCCCTGACAGCACTACACAAATAGTTGAGATGACATATGGATAGGCAAGCTTGCTTTTGTGGTCTACTGGAAGAATCTCCGTGGATGCACTAATCCTGAGTCATAGCTCTCTGACCACACAGAACTTAGGGAGCTGTAGGTATGGGATCTGTAATGTAGGATTTTACGACAGAGAATTATGGGAAAGAAGTATTTCCAGCGGTTGTGTAAACACTAACCCCCTCACCCATGCTGTCACTTTCAGCTGGGGTATGTGTTAGCTTGTGCATGTGCACAGATGTGTAATCTGCCTCCGCCAGCCTGCTGCGTCTCTGTGGTCAGAGAGGGCCTGGTTGTTTGAAGGAGGCTGGCGCTGAATGGTGGGCAGAGCTGGGGCTAATCCGCCTGTGCCATGCGCCATGTGCCCAGCACCCAGCCAGTTGCACCATGCTGCCTCCTCTGTAGTGGGTCCATTGGAGCGCTACAAGGCCCTCTGAATGCTATCAGCACAGACGACACACTGCCCCCCAAGCAGGGATTACAGCTCTCTCAACGAAGCCGCCAGGAGGAGGATCCAGAGCAAGAGGAGGAGAAGAGGGAGGAGGAGGTACACAATCCTCCAACAGGAGCTCTATTCTCTAAAAGGAAGAGGCCATCGGCAAAGCTGACACGCTAATCAACAGCGGCTGGGAAACCACCCCATAAGGACAACACGTCCAGCACGAAGGATGGGGAGGAGGCAAAGAAAGGTTTTAAAAGGATCTATCACTTCTCAAAATCCGGCTTTAGAACCACTTGGTACTCCTTAAGGAGAATGAACACTGGTCCATTGTTATGAGGTAGATTGGGACAGGGACATTAGCATGAGTTTGCATAGACAGACGGAGCTCTTAATAACATATGCAGACCTGATATAGACCTGGGCTTTCTGAGATGAAAAAACAAATCTGTAATTATGTTTACAACCTGTCTGCAAGTTGAAAGTAAACATCAAAGATTCAGAGGCAATGGGGGACACTGTAATGTGGCAATAAAAAAAATTTAAATAGAAGCAGAAGGGTGCGTCCCTTGTGTTTTCTATTAGGTTGTAAATACACTGTGGTTGAGATTTCTCCTCACACCCTCAGGGTCTAGAGTAAGTTGTGTGGGCTCTGTGAGCTTGTGTTCTGTTTCTCACTGTGGTTTACTATAGGGACCATGTGACTATATACAATAGCTAAAGCACAGCATTCCTCATAAAATGTCATCTTTAACAACAACAGGAATGAGAGCAAGCAACCAACAGGAATGCCACCAAATGCAATGTGCTTCAGGCGTGGAAAAACTCATCATGTCATTATATTTTGGAGTAAAGTTGTTTCAGGAATGGAATCCCTGTTAGTGCTATCGGAAACTTTAGACAATAAAAAAGAGACACAAGGATAACAAAGCAAGCAACTACTTTACTAGGAAAGTGAGAACCTAGCATCTGCACATCACTACTTGTATTATCAACAGGGAGGCACTTTAAATCAGGCAAACCCCCAAAAGGCAAGCAAACACTCTTCAACATCCTGAAAATACTCAGGCCCACTCGTCTGCCCACGCATAAAAGTTACTGAAACACAACTCACATTTGCTTGTTAAGAGCTTTCTTGTTTTGGCTGGAAAATGAATGCGTTGAGGAAATTGAAAATGAAAAATGTAAGAGCTTCTTGCCGCTTGCCCAAATAAGACTGGCGCAGGCACACACCTCTGCTTGGCAGGAATCCACTCACTGCCTTCATTTTTAGCTCTTTCTACCACACCTGGCACCATGCTGGCATCAACCTGGCACCAGCCTGGCAAAAGCTAACAATGTCACTGTTATCAGAGGCGATTCTGCGTGCACTGATGCATTGAATCAATTTTCCAGAAATGTAGCATGTAGGTGGCATCTGGGCCGTCTCAACTATCATGGCTTCGAATTCTCCCAAGCTGCAGCAACTCACTGTGCCTTTATGAGAAAATACAAAGACTGGGCAAGTTTGCATAGCATCATTACATTAACATAAGTTTGTACTGCATGTTATGATAGCTTGAGCGTGTTCCTGTAAAAACAGCTTGAAACAACCATTTAGGAACTGATCTGAGTAAAATAGTAGCCTCCTGTTCATATTATTATGTCATATCCAGTTGTAACATCAAAAGAATTGTAACAGCCCGCTGATCAGGGCATTGGTGTTTAGCCAGTGGAACATCTGACCTGTCTTTATGTCGTGATGGATCACCCACTAAGAGCTGAGTGCTGTGTCCATGGCCAAGGGTGCATGTGTGACAAAGGGAAGATTCCCAATGAATATCCATTCTCATTTCTCGTCCATCTGCTCTTTCATATAAAGGAAACTGGAAAGTCTCAGGGAATACAATGCTCTTTAAATGGTTCATCATTCAATGTCCACAAAGACAGAACACCCAAACACACCCAGTAAGCCCATACAAACAGTAATACACTTGACACACTTCTCTCTACTCAGTGAAGTGATCTATTCAGACAAAGCAGCAGGAGGCAGAGAGGCTGAAGAACCGGGAAGCTAATGAATGCACGAGTTTGGATCGCTTGAAAGTGCGAGTGCTGTCTGCATGCTGCTTTTCCTTTGGTCAGAAGAGACCCTGTTAAACCATTAGCCCCCTATTCCCTCTATTCTTTTTTCACTCTTACATCACTCTTACCTTCTTTTTCAGTGTCGCTGTTCCTCTTAACTGAATGTCTGCATGAAAACTAGGCCAGTCTTTTGATGGTTCACTGACCAATGCCTGCTGCACTGTGATTCGTAAGAGTTTTCCTGTTTTTTTTTAAATAGATAAATGTAAAATGCAGCGGTTAAGCTAAAAGGACACAAAAGGAGTGCTAGACTGGCAGACAAGAAGACTGAGACACCAGCCAAATCTAATCACTTCGTGAGAAAAGAGCCCCATGCAATGCAGCACTGACAAGAAGTGGTCAGAGGTCAGAAAACAGACCCTTAACAGTCCCCTCAGAGGTTAAGTGCTGCAGGAGGCGATGATGACATCTGACTGGCTGCTGAAGTCACAGAAGACTGATGCCATTCTAGAAAAAAAAACTGAGAACAAATGACTTAAATATGGTTTCTGTATTTTCATAATGTCTCACTGAGGCCTATTGATATAACATGGCAAATGGTATGATAACATCTGCTCTTTCTAAAGCCTTGCCTGGGCTTTTTGACTGTAACCTTTATTTCAACCTGACTGACGTGTTGTTCTACAAAGATCGGTCAACAGCAAGCCCACCGAAGAGACTTCCTCAACTACAATGAGAAATAGATAACAGCCCCCTTCCAGTTGCAAAGCACACTGAGTTGTTTGTGATGGTTTTTGCAGGGGAACTGCTGGAATAATTCACAATGTGGAATCTGATAGGTTATCATAGGAAGAGCTGATGGCATTTTGTAGGGATGAATGTATCTCCAAGTTCCCATTAAGAATGTCATTCAGCAATAATGACCAAATCTCCTTGAAATGTTGATTGTTTCTTGGGCCTATTCAGTCATTTGCACATGAAAAGGTACGTGGAACAAGGACTTCTACAGAGACCACTGGGAGATTAGCGATGGCCATTTCAGCCAGTACTGTCAACTGGTTCTCTACACAACCTCTTCTGTTTTACTCTGTCACTTTCCCTCGCTCCTGTGTTTTTCCTTCTTGTTTCTATTATGTTTCACTATAATGGATGCATCTGGGTGTCGGAACAATGAATATAGTGAGAGAGCCACAATGCCTACCTGAACAAGCGTGCCACAGCAGGGGCTTGTACGAGTGGCTCATTCAGTGCTCAGTGACTTGAATAACTCTGCATATGGTAACACAGACAAGAACTCTACACTGTATATAAATACTCACACTGTGAATACAAGCACTCTCTTAAGCTTTTCAAATACCATAAACATAAAATTGGCAGCCTAATTGACATGTGACACAGCATGTGCTCCATACAAACAAACATGCAGTGAGTTCCTGAAACCACTGGCATGATAAACTTAACTGTACTTTTTAGCATGCGCACACGCATCATTACAAACTAGGATGAAATCAACAGAATAAATAGTACAAATTTCTCAACACACAAAGGCACTCAATCAATCTCACTGGCCCCATTTCTGCTCATGCACCTCCATTTTTCTGGCTATTCTCTGCTGACTTGTAGAGGACACTGAGCTGCCATTTAATTCCCTCACCAATTTTCCATTGTGCTCTCTAATCATACTGCACAACACAGTAGAATCATGTCCCCTCTACTCATGATTGGAATCCAATGTGCTTTACTGGAAAAGCTATGTTTTCTGATACTAAAACAGGCTGTTACGAGGAATTTTGCCTTTTCCTGTTCTGCATCTGCTCTGTCACCATCACTTCTTACTGTTCATCTGTGAAAATGAAAATATAACATTTCAAATGCAGGAGGACAAGAACCAATGAGAATGAAAAACAGCAGTCTCTGATTGACTGTGTTTAGAAACAGGGCTCTGGGCTTCGTATTCAGATGTTGCTTCCTATAAACATGTGGTTGCTGTTCAGAGAGCATCTCACATTCCCACAGCAGTGTTAAAAGAGGTCAGAGACAAATTTTTCAAAAATACTTGACAGAAATAAAGAACTGCTTCCTGAGTGTTCCTGTAAAAGTAGTTCAAAAGGGTCGTTTGATTATTTAGAGGACAGGCTCAAATCCCAGAGTGACCTTACTTCTTTTTGCTTCTTTATCTTATGAAAGATAAGGCTGTATGTGGGCAGTTTGTGAGTGTGTGTGTGAGCGACACTTGGTCCCCATTTGTTTGGTGCAAGGGCTGACCCTAGTATATGAATACAAGCACACAAATCTCCACAAATCTTTTCATTTCTCCTCCTTCTGTTTCTTCATAGTTCAGAGCATCTATACAGTATTTCTGTTTCTATTTTGTCCACTGTGACCCTGCCAGTACACCCACCCTCTCAAACATTTCACACAGAGAGTAACTCAACCTCTCTTGGTCATTTCATTCTTATAGCTAAACACAGTAATCTCATCTACAACACACACACACATGGAGTACGCTGCCCACACATGGTCTTATCACTCAAAAGCAACAGAAAGGCAGAAGGTCAGAAACCCAATTACTGTACGACAAATCGGCCACACAGTCTTCCTCTTGCTCAGTACCCAGTACTGAGGTAGGTCTTAGAGACACTCACCTCTTGTCTCTTTTTTTCCAACTTTCCCTCCCTCTCTTCCCAACCTCTATTTTTTGCGCTCTTTCTTCAGTTTTCTTTTCTACAGCCCTTTAACAACCACACGGCCAGCATTTCTGATGCCTTCCGCCCACCATTTCCACATGCAGCTCTTTCAGTGGTTAGATCACACATTGCTTTTAGAAGATTAAACCAAATGTAATCCAAACCAAAGCCTAACCAGCGCATAAAAAAAAACAATTGAAACCAAATAAAAGAAACATGCTGAAATACAAACGCTCATTTGCAAAAATATACAAAAAATTACACAAGCACTTCCCTTGTCCTCTCCTAAACATTACCCAAAGATGTGTTTGCTGTTTTTTTTCATTCATCACTTTTCTCTCTTTTTGCTGTTAACAGAGCAGGTAGATTCATGTCCAGTCTCAATTATACACCTGTATACGCACTCTTTAAAACCCATGAATCCTGCCTGACAGTGACTTTTGGTAAAAAACATTAGGTTTGTGAAGATAAAAGAGAAATTGGGGAAAGAACTGGAGACTTGGATTGCGCCCGATTGCACAACTAATGCACATCCAACCACGTTGCACTTGCTCATTTCCCATTTATCTTTCCATAACCATGCGAACTCAGTCAAAACCCCAGAAATGTAACAATGAGCTGCCATCATGTGCCAAAACATGGGACGGAGAAAAAAAGTGAGCAGCTTGGAACCCTGTCATTTTTCTGTGCAAGCCCCGCTGCTTGTATCTTATCTGCTCAATCCTCTCATCGTCATTTAAATCTCCCCCCTACTCCATCCGATCCCAGCCGTGGCCCTATTTAAATCTCTCCCTCCTCCCAGTCCACCACATTTCTAATGCTAATTATTTAAACCTCTCCATGCGCTCTATCCCTCCCATCCACCAGCTAGTTATTCAAATCTCTCCCCACCCGCTCTCCCGACAAGCCCGGCCCCAGTTAAAAGGTGCTTGACTGAAGGGTTGATCCGGGCTGTTATTTTCAGACAGGATAATACTGCTTCTTCCAGACTCCTTTCCTGCTCTGTTTTCCTAGCCCTCTCATATCCTTTTCCTTCTGTATACAATTACACAAACTCTGTGGCACATAACCGTTATGAAATCAAGAGGTTTATTTGCCAAGATAATGGAATACAGTTGTTAACAGTGAAAGAACAGTGTAATAAATCCACTGTATGCCGTATCAAATTAGGCAAAATACAACAAAGACAGAATAAGTATTAGATGCAGGGAAGTCTATGTGTCTGTGTATTTATCAGGAAGTTACATATAATCAGTAATATACATAAAAAGTGTATACATCCAGCTCTAAGAGAAGAGGATGGCTCCATGGGAATGTGACCTCAGTCGGTCTGTGGTGGCCTGCCCGGGTCAATGTCCCTCGTGTCAAGTGAGTGAAGGCGAGAGTGAGTGACTGAGTAATGATGAGACAGTTTGGGAGGTTAAAGGGGATCTTTTTTCCGGGACCAGGTGCCAGCACATCAGTGTGGGAAAGGGGACATTAATCTCCATCTACTCTCTCACACTTTGCGTGGTTTAATGGTTTCTATATCTTTATTTCTATCAATCTGAGTATCTCAGCGCTCGGTTTGTCCATTCTCACAGTTTACGTACTCTCTCATTCAGTTGGACGGATCTCGCTGTTAGTCCTGTGGAGAAGCCACCTACACATGGAGCATCAGGATCACAGCTCAGTAAAACACCAAAGCTGCTCAGTGCATTGAACAGGAGTCCCACTCAACATCACTACTTATTACAGTTACATAAATGCTGGTTTCCAACAACAGCCACTAAACACAGCCTGCACACACCCATATGCACTCATCATAGCAGAACCTCATGTGTAAGGCAAAACACCTGCAAGAAAATTTATTCATTGTGGACACGTGTGTGTGAAGAATTCTCGGTCATGAAGTTGTTTTTTTATGCAAAACAATTTTAGAACGGTACAGCGATGAAATCTCCACAATTTCAAGTAATAAGATTTCCTAAAAGAAAAATGATTTGATTTTATAATCAGAAATATACAATCAGATGAATTCAACACATTTTTTTTTCATATGATTTAATGCTGCTGCTGATGATAAAACCCACTATCTTGAACATGCTGCAAAAAATAGAGTGGACACCATAGGAGGTGCGCTCACCTTGGTACTCCTGTCCAGGGGTGTAGGCAGTGGGGTTGCCCGTAATTTGAATGGTGAGAAGCACCTCTCCACCACTTTCTGCCACCCCGGTTCCCTCAAGCTCCCCGTGATGGGTGCACAGGAAGAAGAAGGGGTTGAAACGAGGATAGAAGCTTGCAGGGGGCGCCCCGAAATCCATGCTGCTGCTCCCCAAGACTAGGGCCAGCAGGGCACAGCCAAAGGCACCCCCGAGAGAGGCCCACGCCATGGCCATCTACCCTCACCAAGCGAGGGACTGTGGGAGTGCAGGTGGGTGAAGAGGTGAGGAGAGTGATGAGTGGGAGCGAGGAAGGTACAGGTAGAGTTCCAGAGGACCGCTTTTGGAGTCCACAGATGAGTCGAAAGTCCAAAAGTGCGTGCGTGAGAGTGTGTGCGTCTGTATATGTTTGTATGCGCAATATTTATGTGTGTAAGTGTGTGGGCTTGGCCGTCAGGAAAACTGTAGAGCTCTGTTTCTCTGCTTCCTCTCCCTGTCCTACCTTCACTCTCGGGGAGTTCAGAGCTTCGCCTGTGCTGTCCTGCTCCGGCGTTTAAATACCTCACCCCCTCCCTCTTTTTCCCTCTCTCCTCCCACCCTCCCTCCCTCCCTCTCTCTGTCTCTCTTTCGCTCTAACACCAGCTCCACGCGTGCTGTTTGAGCTTTACGAGACGGCCTCCCTCCTCTCTCTCTCTCATCCAGCTCTTCTCTCCTCCCTCTTCTCTGCCAGTCTATCACTCTGCCTTTTTCCTTAATCTCTTCCTCCCCCTCTCTTCTCTTCTCCTCTTTACCTCTTACTAAACCACTGTGTTACTCCACATTGCACTCTTGTATCCTTCTCCTGAGACCTTTGCTGTCTTATCTCAATGCGTCTGTTGGTTTCTTCATCCCTAACCAGACCACTGACATATCCCATTCACTCTTCTCTCTTTCCTTTGTCTTTTTGCCCATCCAACAGACTGTCTCCTCCTCTCCCACCCACTATCACACCTCCTTCCTCCCTCCCTCTTCCGCTCTCTTCACCTCCCTCTCCTTCCCTATGTCTCTCTGCTGCTCTCCCACGTAGTTCCCCCTCCTCCTCTTTCAATCTCCCTCTCCTTCTTTTTCCAACCCTCTACCTCTCTGTCTCTCCTCTCTTCCTAAGCAGCGCTCAAATTTGTTTTTCTTCTTCTCCACTGTTGCTTTTTTCATGTGTTTTCCATAAGAATCTCCTTTTCCACAGGATTCTCCAACTTTTTTCTCCCTGTCAGAGCAGCGTGCACCGCCTCTCTGCTCCAGATTAACCCACCACTACGGTGCAGACACAAGCCCTAATGCTGCTTTCTCTCACTCGTTGGTCTCTACTCCAGCTCACCAAATGATGGATAAGTATTTCTTTTAAACCTTTAGACACACGCACCCCACCTAGTTCTCTCTTTTTTCATCAAGTGAATTACACAAATAACATGAATCCTGCACCCCTTACACTTTTCAGCCACACACCCTTCAAGTATCTTCTCATCCATCTCTTGCATTGTGTGTAAGTGATACACTATGCCCCCCATCCCCCCTCTCACCAAACCCTGTGAATATTCTCTTCCACATTAAACAAATTATCACCAAGGAGGAAACTTAAAGAACTTCCTTTTAACACCAAGGAGCATCTCCTCTGGAGTTTCTCTTTAGCTGCCTGCTGGGTTTGTGTGGTTAAGTGCCTATTACAGACATAAACACTACTAAGTCAGCAAGCTGCACACACACACTCACAGCCGCTTCATGTCCAAACAGCCTGACTGACCCACAGCAGGAGCACACAGCCAGGCCTGCATGGCCAGATGCTTTCACAGTCTAAACCCTGGATCTCCCTCTCTCTCTCTCTCTCTCTCAGACACACAAATACTCTCTCTCACACACACACATAAACAAACCCATACATACACACACACATGCACAAAGCAAAAGCATGTCCATATGCACAATTATGGACACAAAGCAAAATGCAAGTCTGCCACACAGTGCACACATAGTATATTTACTGATTTCTTGTTTCTCTCTGCTTTGGTACTTGGAAAGATTTATTTTTGCTCAAGTAAAGTAATTCACCTGCCAGACCAGCTGCTGCACCCAGACCAGCAGTCAGCATGTTTATCCACATAGTAGTCCAGACATTAAAGAGGGCTGGACAAAAAGGCGAATATTATGCAACTTAAAGGGTGAGCTTCACTCACTTTGTGGGTTTCCATTATAGTGGCCAATTTTATCTACAGCATATTAACTTACAAGTCAGAAAAGTGAGACAAAAATGACCCTGCATGGAAATGCTTCAAACACAGTTACTAACTATCTCACTCTGAAGA
>JAPZDZ010000023.1:17163611-17175327 GCA_029783805.1 Acanthurus tennentii | reverse complement strand
TTAAGAAAGAAATAAACAAATACCTTGATCCCACTCTATTTTATGACGTCATCAAACTACGACATTTGCTTTCATTGTTTTGATAGAAAGTCCTCTAGTGGCAGAAATTACAAATTGTATGTTTGCTTTGCTTAAAAGGGAATGACAGTTGGCCTACATTTTGTAGAATTTCCGTACAGTTAAAAAAGTAAGATACAGCCATTTCTGTTCTGCAACAGGACACAGCTACAGTATGTTATGGATGTAGAGTTAAGAATATTTCATGTAAAAATATCTCTCCCCTGCTGTCTTCCTTGCCAGACAGAGGTAAGTGCATTTTTTGGCATCCACTGCAGGGGCTCTGTTCCACTGAGTGCACACAGAAATAAGTAGAGGTTAAACGACTGCAGGTGCACATTTGTTGTCCTGGTGGACTGGTTCTAGCTCTGTCACTTTATTCCACAATAGTGAACCCATGAATTTACTTTAGAAAAATACTGGGCAGTCAAACACTGGGGTTTCAACAGACATCACTGTGTGCAGTGGCTACAGCAGATGTGTGTCTGTATATGTCTGTAAGTTTGAATGGTGGAGGCACATGGCCTGGCTCTATTTAAGTGTGATACATTTTTCAATAGCTGTGAGTCATAGGTCTCTCTGAGTTCTCAGCATGGCAAAGTGTGTCGCTCAGGGCTGTCTGCGTCCACAGACTGTTGGCCTCGTACTTTTTTTTTGCATTTGCTAGACATGAAATCTGTTCTCAGAACTCCATGTTTTCCGTCCAGCTCCCAGTTCACTGTCATCACAGCAAACCCCCCCTCCCGTCCTGCAGTCATGGTAACAGAGCTGTGAAAGAACAAGCTGAGGAATATGAGACATGGTAGATGACAGACACATGGCCACATTGTGACAAAGACAGACGGAGTGAGCGCTGAGTGCTCCGACAGACAGCCATTTCCCCATACTAACATCCAGCATGCAAGCAATTAGACAGAACAAAAGGGAAAAGTTATGTGGGACACGGCAGAGTTGAGGAAATCAGAAATGCTAGTGTTTAAGTGGCAGTTATGAGCAGAGTAATTGAATGTAATTACTGAAAATAAGTTTTACTGTTTCGAGGTAAATCCATGTGTTTTTGGTACTAATGTATCATTTTCACATGCAGACACAGGACTTGTCTAAAAGAGATCAATGAGCTGACCTACTGACATGCACTTTTCATCATTCTAGTTATAAATCCCTTCTGTTACCCTTTTTTTGCATTCAGGAGAACATAAGCTATGAGCATGGCTGAAAATCAATGAGATAAATGACAGAGAACTGTTGTAACATCTGAAATCCTACACACAAACACTCACAAAAAAACCCTTGAGCACTAACATAAAACTCTTATAGCCTAATAGATACAATATTGATTTTAGTGTGGTTGGTGCAAATGTCCATAAACGTGTAAAAAAATAAATAAAAAGACAAAACAGCCCTTGTTCTTACTCCGCTGTGTCCTGCATAATCTGAGCTGTTTTCAGGCATTGTGCTCGGCAACAGCCTGGAAGAGGTTGATTTTTTTGTGTGTGCAATACATGCACAGCATGTCTGGCACACACATAATAAAACAGATCTATCCCAAAAGATACCATTCATCCCCAGACACCAGCTCAAGCTCTCACTTCGTACAAAATTGAGGGTGTATAAGCACACATGCAGTGATAGTAGCGATAAAATGTGCACACACACTCATAAACACTGTTATGATACACACACAGTATCACTCACACAGTGCTAACACGTGGACACACTTGAAAAAATACACAAGTAGTGGTAGAGGTGTTAATGTGCATGCACACAAGCACATATTTGCACTTGCAGATACACTCAGAGGAGGGGGAAGGGGCACTGAGGCCGCAGAACATACAACAAAAAGCAAGCAGACAGCCTTGAGCTATGAGCTCAGCTAAATAAATAAATAAGTGAAAATCTCATTTTAAACCAGTAGCTTCACACCCCCTCTTGGAGCCCACTCCTCCTCCTTGCCTTCTCTTCCTCCTCCCCATATTACTGATCATGGTTTCATTCTGGAGAAGCACGAAGTCTGGCTGCCCGACATCCATCTCTTCAACTCCATCCATCCCAAATATCGTGGGCCTCTGGAGACATGAGCAAGGAGTGCTGCACTGTCTTCTGCTTCCTTTATTCCCACAATTAATTCTGGTAGCATCATACCCCAGCAGATTGTGACACCTGACAATCAGCCTACAGGGGGGGCAGGGTCCACATTGTATGTGTTTGGATCTACTGTAACAAATTCAGCTGGCTCCACTTCATATTCCATGTTTTATTATGATGAACTTTGAGGCTGGTAGGATGATGCAGATTAGAGAGAGGCATGGATTTCATAGGAGCTTACAAATTCTAGGCTGAGGACCCCAGTCAGCATACTACCTTCTTGTTTACCATGTAGGCTTAGTTTCCTAGAGCTCCACAGGCTAGACGCTGCAACCCACCGTCTCATTTGAGCCGAGTTGTAGCCAAATCCACATTGTGCTGCATTGTGTAAACAAGCAGAGATAAGTCGTGGCTGTGGGCATGTGGATTCTGCCGTGTGGATGCTGGTGAGTTGCAACAGATCACAAATGTTTTGGCACGTAAAACCCTCACAGATGGATGAACATCCTGCCCTGACTGAAGGGATTTGGTCAGACATGACACAATCTCTCTTAAAAAGAGCAAACACTTGGACTCTAAAAAAAACACCAGCAACAGAGGAAGAAGAGGTATGAAGGGAAGGGGGGGGCAGCCTTAGTGGGGACCAAGTGAGACAGATGATACAGATGATAATGTGCCCTTCATCTTTTTGTGGCTACGAATAGAAAAAGAGAGGCCTTTGCCCTTAATTATGTGGGTCAGTGGACCAGGAGCTGGTGGTCCCACATGGAGGGGACCAACAAGTCAAACAAATGCAGAAACCCACACAGAGAGCCAGTCGATTTAAAGGGAGTCAATCAATGATGAGGCCCTGCTTAATAAAGTGAAACCTACCAAAATGCAAATACAATACACACTCAGTCATATTCAGTCATATATTCTGGGGCATTTTGTCATTTAAGAGAAAAAAATACATGGAAAAAAAGATGCTGCTAGAGTACAAAAGAACATTTGTTTCTAACTATATATTCAGTCATCAATAAAAAGGACACAGAGGACTTGGATGTTCAATCATAAAAATCAAGGACAATGGCTGTTCCACTAAAGTGTACCAATGACAAAGAGAACAGAGCCTCATGCACACCTGCTCCACCATCATCATGATGGCTTCAGACTCTAATTAACAGCGAGGTGCAGATACGTATTACCAAGAACGAGTGTATGCAGACACACACAGCCACACCTTTACATAAAATTAAATGGCCCACCAAATCCCTCACTGTAGGTCCTTCAGAACAGTGCTCCACACACTGACTGATCCAATTACAGGTCATAGGTCACAAGACAGTCCCATTTTACCACAATATACAATAGGACCTCCCCCACTCACTTTTCCCCATCCTCCCAGCATTTCCCTCATTCATTTATCCTCTTCACACCCTTTCTGCTCAGCTGTCATCTCTCACTTCGTCTCCTCTAAATGGCCATTGACTATGCTCACAGAGCTTTCATTCTTTGTCTGTTTCCATCAGACAAATGTGTCTGCCAATCACAGGCTTGCGTTCTTTATATGTTCACCTCCCCACTCTGACCAATCCTATATCAATGAAAAATGGCCAAAAACTTTAACCAATTGCTTTACGAATGTGGGGTTTTTTAATCATTTTATATAGTCTAAAACCTCTCTCTGTTAATTTACTCTACTCCTCAGGCATTCTATACTGTACAAGTGTTGTTGTTACAGATTCATCGACTAATCTTTTTTCTCCGTGGTTGCCCTTTTCTCAATCATTGCCCTCTCACCAAGCTCTCTCTCCTACGCTCATCCAATGCTACTCACTCAGCCTCTCTCCTACTCTCACTTCTATTCTTTACTATTCCTCTCCCCTTTACATGGTAAGTCTCTAGCTTTTGCCTTGAGGGAAGTTCTCCCTTTCAACTCACTGGACCTGAAGAGGAGAAAAATCTGTTTCTTTCCCCCTGTCACTGCACTGTGTTTGTTTCTGGTAACTAGTGGGGGAAGTCAATCCTGTGTGTGGCAGTCACTGTGTTACTGTGTCACTATGTCAACATATGACTGGCTTTCTAATGCAGCAAACAATAACATTACTGATCTCATTCATGTATTTATTGGTAATTCACTAGTGTTGTTTAAAATGTATCTGAGCTTGCAAAAAAAATCTGCTTGTCTATATACATGAGACTGTTCTGATTTAATCAAAACAGTTGCTTACAAAATCCAAATGATGGGTAGAAAGACCAAAGCAACAGGGAGGAGGGGAGCAATGGTTACCAAAAGAAGGATACATGTACATACAAATATATATACCTTCCATACAGGCAGCCACACACCCCACATAGACAAGGCCATGCCTCATTAATCTATCACTCCAACAAGCAGCCCCCCACATCCTCACTCCTCTCCTCCACTATGCATTTGCTACTTGTCCTGCAAGAGTGCCTTCAGATTTACTACCGTTCAGCTCCCTGGCAGAGGCGAGGTTGATATACAGTTAATAGTTAAAGGGAAAAAAAGAGAAAGAAATAGAGGAAGAGATAAGAGTTGAAAATTTAGCCCTTTGCGCTCCCAGCACCTCTGTTGATGAGTTTTACTCTCCTGGCATCACTCTGGCATCTAGTCTAAGAGCACAGAAACTCATCACCTCTCTGGGCAACAGCAAAGGTAATTATGACTAATGAAGTGCAGACTTTTATGGCCAAACATGGTCCTAACTGCATTTTGTGCTCATAATGGCATAAAGAGAGAGACACACTCTGCTGCACTGCATAAACATTACCCAGACGCAGAATCAAGGTCACCTCAGCAGATTAGCACAGCCTGTAAATGAGTTCAATTAAACAAGTTGCTAATGACTGTCAGCTAATGACCAAGTCCTACACTGGCAGCTCAGTGACAGCTTGTACAGAGCAAAGCTTTTGTATAACCTGCACTTTTTGACTGTCAGACTCTTTGGTCTGGTCTACAGGTACATCTATGGATTGTTAGTGTTGCTAAAAATAATTTTTTAATGTCTATCTGCTCTAAGAGTTAATCCATTAAAATAATTCAAATGAATAATTTGCTAGACAGGCTTTCCAGTGCTCAGTTGTACCCAGGGATTAATGTGGAGAGATTTTGTAAAAGAATGCAATAATACCGATTCAGCTAAAGTGAAATCAATCACTGAAGTGGTAAAAAACACAATGGAGTAATTCCACTCCACACAATAAAAAGAAGAGGACACATTTTGATCAGCTAGAAATCTAGTTGCAATAATTAAACATGAGTAATGAGCTCCTCCATAATTAACCTGCTCCCCAAGCTATGCTCCTCTCTATTAGAAAGAAGATCAAGAGAGCACCAGAGACAGAGAGATAAGGTTGTGATATGAAATGTTCACACAACAGTGAGTGAGATCAAACCCATTTGCTGGGACCACGGTGGAAACTTTCCATGCAATTAGATAGCAATTCCAGTTCCAGTTCCAATTCCATAAATTCTAGGGGATCTCATCATCAGTAGAAGCTGATGGATTATGGTCATGAGCCTGAGCGGTGCTGTCACAGGGCCAGGCTAGGCTCATTCACCCCCACAACATTTTGCTCGCCATCATTTATGCCAAGCTATTTAACAAGCCAATAAGCCATCTCATTACACATGACGTCACAGAAGGATGTTTGACCTGCAGCAGCACATGGGCAGAGAGGTCACACGGAGCCCTGCAGTAATTAAAGAATCACCATCATCTTCTGCCTCAGATGCAAAACATAAACAGATTATTTAAGCAAGTGGAAAGAGTATTTTGTCTTAGGAAAGATAAGAAAGTGAAATAATGCGTTCAAATATTAATCAGTCATGCCCTTCACAACCAGAAATAAAACCTCACATACACAAGGGAAGCAACCACATAATGAGAAGCTAAAGGTCAATCCAGACCCTAGAACAGAGGAGAGAAAATTGCTGCTCGCGGGGGCCAAAGCTGCTTCTGTGCAGATTTATTCAGTGCCCAAATAAAATGCATAATTTAACTTGTTGGGCCACATCAAAAGTTTTATGCATGTTTGAAAAACAAATCTACCCTGGATCAGGCCTATTTAGTCTCTCAGTCAAGGTTTAGTTAAAGCTCCGGACAAATGCAAAATAGAAAGCAATGGATCAGTACTGACTACTGATTATTTGTGGATTTTCAAAAGTTAATTATCTGGACATAATGGCTATTAAGGGAACATATCTTTAAGTAATAGCCATCAAGTATTCAGCCATTCAGTATAAATAGCAAGTCAGATTTAAAAATATATATGAGGAAATCTGGTGGAGTCAGAGAACTGTTTAGGTTTTATTGACTGTCCATGTACTAGTATTTAAATATTTTCTTTACTATGTTAATATTAATATTAAAATATTTAAGCTTCCATGTAAAAAGTCAATTAAATATCTATATAATTTAATTTTATGACCAACAGATGAAGTAACTGTTTTAAAGGAGGGAGGACTGTAGCAGGAGCATAGATGTCAGGTGTGACTGTCTTGCAATGGCAAATGGTTTATATGGCAAATGGGTCCCTGAGCAGAATTTTGCTTGGGGCCCCAGGAAGGTCAGAGCAAGCTATAACAACATCCCATTCTCCAGAGGATGATAGAAAATGTGTTTGGGATGATCAGAGACCTTCCTAGAGACAAAGCATTGGTAGAAATTTGTCATAATAATTCAAGACATACCAGCCTGCTTCTCGACTCCACCTGTGTTGGCCCAGTGAACACTGTTAAAAACACACACTCTTTGCCAAATCCAGTAACTACCTTTGTCCTAGAAAATCATGGTAGTGTTTGGCAACTGTTCCTGGTCAATGCATTGTGGGAGCAGACAAGTCTGAATACTGTGGTGGTGCCAGGTTTCAATAAGATACCCCTTCAGGGAGATAAAAAGTAGTCCAGTGGCTCAGTGAGGAGGCTTTCTATGTGGAGTTTTGGTTCTCAGCCAACATTGTACCACTACTGAAGGTCTAACTCTATAAACAGCTTGCCACCTTCCCTCAACAGACAAACCATCATGTTTTCAAAGTCCCTCGCGGGGAAAATGTTTAGAGGGAATATGGATCAAGATCAGAATTACATTTTATTGAACCTGCACAAGACCTATAGCTACTGTTTAAGGTCTTAGATATTGATAAAAACTAGCACAGGTGCAGAATTTGGTGAACTTTCAATAACTGCAGAAAAATCATGGACTGTATTTGGAGGAACAGGAAGAGTCATCCTGTGCTCTTGTCCTCTATGCTTCCTTCCTTGGTTGCTTATTGAGGCCAATGCAGGGCTGCTGCACACTGGCTCGGCCTCTCAGAAGGAGCAGTAAAACTAACCACCAGTGGGAGGTTAAGCTACTCCACTGTCATTCTGACAACCCACAGTGATGCCGACACACTTCCTCTGCCAAGTTCTGTGGCTGGATCCTGACAAGGACAAAAATGTTTCCCAACTTGTCCATTGGGGTCCGAGTCTCACGCCATGGATGAACGAACTGAATAAATCATACAAGTATGACTGAGAGTGAAGAGCCAGAAAGCCTGAAGGAACAACAGAGTGGATTCTGAGCTTCTTTCATATTAGCAGACTGCCGGCCGCAAGGCTGGGGGAAGCTGAGCCCTTCGAAGCGCAGGCTGTTGTGAGAGAAACACTGAATTATGCATCTGAGAAGGGAGGGGAGATTGGCTGCTGGCTCCAATAGCACCCCCTCCTTCTTCACCTCCTTTCCTATTCACTGACAGATAGATGAGGGCATCTAGATGAAGTTTCACAGGAGGTCAGCGCTGCAGACTCAGGATTGATAGACACTATGGGGCGTGTCCCTCTTTCTCCTGTTTTCTGCACCATTTCACAGAATTGGGGGAAATGCCACTCACCGCCCTCTCATTCGACGGGGGGGGGGTAAGAGGGGAAGGTCCTGTCGCCTCTGGCGAAGACGTATGCTCAATGACACATTGATGACACACTTGGGCCTCTGAAATCGGCCGAGGATGGTTATGAGGACTGCTGCATCGATTCTCAGGGATGAGGACCATCTCCAGCCACACCTACAATGAGCAATGGGGTCAGGAGGTTACCCGTCGAACTGCTGTCCCTCTCCCTTAAAAAAATCAATTCCTTATTAGAACTTCGTCGCCATCGGAGAGGGAATGGAATGGCATTAGAATGAAGACAGAAGACATTCACCTTTGTCAAATATGATTATAGATGTTCCCTGGTTTCCCTCCTGTTGTTATGGAGGAATTTCAGTGGATCAGCTCCTCTTTCATTAGCTCGGCCTGTACTGTACCTCCTCCTCATTTGAACCTCCTGCTCCTTGTCTCTTGACAGTTCATTGCCAGGCTGTTGGTTCTATTTCTGTCCATCGCTGCAGGCTATACATTCTGCATATTGTGCATGTACAGATGAAACCCACATATGGAACACCTGCTTTTCACTCTCACTGTAAAATCTTACATTCACACAAGATTTTTTTCAAAGCGATTCACTTTGTAGTCAATGCAAAGAAGGAGAAATCCTTCTATAACCTAGTGAATTATTAAAAAGGTAATGTAACCAACTGGTGGATTAAAAAAAAAATCACTGGTTGCTTTTCTGTCTCAACTCATTGTTTGTACCCCTAGATACCTTGTAAACCACAGTGTAAACCGCATTCTTGATGTCCTTCAATGTTGCTGTTGTGAGAGCAGTCCCTCTGGCTAAATGGGGTTCACAGAGAGACAGTGTTATAGATGAGGCCAGGTCCCTTAATGGATCCTCCTGACTGTCATAACCAGCCAAGGCCTGTGGCAGAAACATCCTCCTGCTGTCAATTTGACTCCTGAAACTAGAGCAGTGGGCCGCACCCTGTCCCTGTCCTCCAGACTACCTCACTCCCCCTGACGGATGACTGAAAGTCAGCGATAAGCTGGCCAAGGCTACCAGAGACCGTAAACACGCAGTAAATGCAACAGCATTAGAGAGCAAAATGAAAACAGTTTAATATTCTCCTTTGCAATCAGTGCAAAGCTTAATGTATTTTCTAAAAAAAGAAAAAATATTAAATTTTGCACAACTTTGAGAACGAAATGACCTTACAGTTATTTACTTAATGTGCAAAATCTAAGTATCTAAATGTGACTGATTACACATTCATTCACTCCTACATTGATCCATTTATCCACTCATTTGTGTGCACGTATGAAGACATTAACCTCCCCTTTGTGATTATACAAGGTAAAGGAGGTGAATCAGGGTACTATACATTACATCAATTTGTCCAAGGAATATTTATGGGCCACTACAAGCTGTGGCCAATCTGCAGACACAAACAACTAAATGAGTGCATAAATATAGATGACATGCTCCAGGCTTATGGCAGGAATATACAACCCCCTCAGGCTATGGGTCCGTTTCTGTTTCTTCCCCCACCTTAAGCTCTGAGATGTGTATATGTGTGGAACAGGGACTGAGGGGGAAGGTGGTGAAGCTCTTTTCAGAGAGTCAGCTTTATGATCTGGATAACTAGATGAGGGCAGATCAGCCTGTCGCTTCCACAGTGGTGCTGTATATTTTTCATAAAGCTCACAGTACTGTAGCCGTAGAACGCAATACCTGAATACTATTTTCTTTGCCTCATGTATTTCATCTCTTGTCTGACATACAAGAGTGTCAGCTGGAGCATTGCATGCAGTCATCATGAAAATATGTTCCGTAATTTTATGCACCTTGCTGGGGTGTAAATCACCTTCTATAGCAGCTGGTATAAAACATCAAAGGAAGAGATCAAAAAAAGAGTGAAAGAAATAAAGGCGTGTAACATGCAAACATACATGGTCTCTGCTTTTTTCCCCCTTTTCTTACTTATGGCAAACACATTCCCATTCTCCACCTGCTTCAGCCTGTCTGCTGACATAGTTCACGTCTTGCTGTTTGCCAGAGCCCTGATAAATCCCATCATACGCAGGGATATGTGGATGTGTGGCACTGATTCTCTTTTGACAAAGGTCTTTACCATTTCACAACCCTGACCTTGACCTGGCTGCTGTTTGAAGAGCCGTGGAGTATGCTTCGTGGTTAAGGTGAGAGGGAAGAGGGGTGGTGGGTTAGATGACTAGAAGGGGTTTTAACAGGTTTTCCTAATGCAGAAGAAACTCCCAGAAGGACAGAGACTATAAAGAACAATCCACAATTCCTTAGGGATTTAAACCTTTCCAGGTATCACTGAATACGATTATCTTAGTGTACTTTAGATGAAACCTTTTCAAAAAAATATCTGCATTAGGGCTGCAACAATATCGAATCTTGACACCATGATTGCTGTTGCCCGAAGAAGCAAAGCAAATGATGATACTATGATAAAGCTAGAACAGAGAGAATCAAAATTTATTTCAGAAGCATGTATTATCTACATCATATTACCATATGAGTATTTTGAAGTATCACTGTCATTGTCAATGCTAGAATATTGCAACATCCCCCATCCCCTCTGCATCAACCTGACTCTACCATTCTAACTTTGTCTTTGTGCCTCTCTCCTTTTTATACTGATTTGTTTCAAGTCATGAATGCATATACTTTTGAGATGATTGTTCAAAGAGAACTTCACCTTGTCACCATACTGTGACGTTTCACTCCAATATTCCTTCATCTACTTTTGACCTCCAACCATGCCCTTCTCTACATCTCCATATTCGCCACAAGGCTTCTCTCCCCTTGTCTCACATCATCTCGTGACTGTGAGCGTTGTGTCCTGCTAAAAGTTTACCAGTTCATATTGTTGAGAAATGACTGACGCTACATTTTTCATGTGGGGCATTAAAAATTCAAAAGATCCGTTCCCCTTCTTCATTCTGAGACTCAAGGAAAAAAAACAAGTCTCAATAATGGATGAGAGAAAGGTTTGCTAAGAAAAGAGAGCCGGTGTGGTGCGACTGAGCTGAGGGGAGAGAGAAAGGAAGTGAGAAAGGGGACACAGGAGATGATGCATGGATGGACAGAGCGAGAACGATGGACACAGATTGAGGGAAACCAGGAGTTGCTCACCAATGGTCTCAAAAGACTGTTAGAGGAAGAAAGTGTATGTTGAAGGTGATCTGACCTGGTGTGGAAAAACACTTCTCTTCCATGTGCAGCCATTGTCCAGGCGTGTACACAGCTGGATGCTGCTGGTGCTCCTCTCTTCGTCAGTCACGCACAGCAAACGCTGCCCGTACTGTTTCCCAGTGACAAACATTCAATACAGACAAACACACACACACAGAAACACACAGAGTTCCCATCATCTCATTGTCATAGGGCATATATTTGTCATTGTAAAAAAGCACATTCACCTCTCAAGAGCCCTTCTGTTAAATTAGTTGGAAAGTCCTCGTTTATTAACATTCCTGAAGGCTCATCTTTGCTTTTGTGAGAACTTTGTTGGCAGTGGTCGAGGAAAGAGACACTGAAATGTCTCATGTAGAAAACTGCTTCACAGGATTTTATTTTTGTGGAAGCAAACATTATCACTAGCAGTATCATTTTACATTCAATAAAATAATAATCAGTCTCAGAACACTAACAAAAAGCATCAACTGTGAATATTTCAAA
>JAPZDZ010000023.1:17084470-17112390 GCA_029783805.1 Acanthurus tennentii | reverse complement strand
AACTCTGATTATGTTTTCAGCTCCCTACTCAAGATTCCACTAAATGACAGGATTTTTTTAGCCTGAACACCACACGTTACCATGAACTACCTAAGCCACATTTGAAGAAGAAGGCCCTCGATACAGCTTGGTAACAGCTATTTTAGACAATGTTTCCTCTGCAGAACAGAAAAATGTTTTCTGCCAGGTAACTTGTGATATAAACTGTGACTAACCCTCTTAACCTTCCTTCCATTTGCTCAAAAGCTCACACCTCTGCTGAAATAATCTTCCTGTTGTACAGTTTCTGCTTCCCTTCACCTGGCATTATTGGCTGGGGACAGTATTGGCTGGTTCTTGCTTTTTTCCAGGAAGTCACTGTCCTCCTTGATTTCCCACCATCTTCCTGTTGTGTTGACTGGTTTCAGTTTCTCAGCCTTCTGGCAATAAGCCTAAATAATCCATTCCTTAAAATGAGGGAAATATCACAATCTTGCTCTTCAACAGCATATCCTGCTTTCATGAGGCAAGAGAGGATTATAGGGATAAGACTTTTGATACATTTTTTGAGGCCATATGAATAGCATATGCAAGAGATATCTCAGGCTTTAAAAACATCCTGCAACCATAAGACATGTAGTGTGATGAAGCACAGCAGGAGAACTTGACTAATGCCCAGAAGGCTGTCTGACATGATTATCTGAAGAGGTGGGATGTCTGTTAGGAAGCTGATAACAGGACCTTAGTCAAACCAAGATCCACTTAAGTGTTTGGTACATGGAGTTGACCTGGATCTTCTTTTTTAAGAGAATGATTTGTACTTTTTGGGAAAAGGGTAATGACAAGACAAAAATAATTTGGATAGCATGGTCAGGAATTACAGGAAATGTTTTTGTTTTGAGTGTCAGTGGAGTAAAATATTTTCTGTTCCCTCAACAGTTATTTTAACATTCCTTTAACTAAACATAAAGTGAAGTCAACAAACACTTGGTCATCTCTCTAGAGTACACACAAAACGTTTCAGCAGTTCCCTCTCCTCATCCACCATAAACAAACACCTTGCTACAGATAATATTATTTGAGAAAGATCAGACAAAAGGCAAGAAATTTTATTTTTGAAATGTTTAAGCACAATTGATTGCTGCTGCATGGAGGTGGAAGAAGAGTGTTGTTTGTTTGACAGGTTTGACTGTGGGTGAAGACAAAGCATGCATGCCTCCCACATACCAGCCCCTTTCTTAGAGCCCCTATTTTCTTCCTCAGTGCTCAAATCAAATACAGCACATGTGCACACTGCTGTGTCTGCAGGCTAAAAATGGTATGCATTGAAAAATGTAATAATAAACAGAACGAAAGTGAAAACATTACTGTCTGAAAACCTCCATCTCTCTACACCCAAACCATAATAACCTTGTCAGTATTGGACTGCAATACTACCTCCTCTTCATATGACTCTACATTTTAGTAGCACAGGGCTCTAAGATTCATATCAAGAAGCTCAGTATCAACTTTAGCGAGATTAGATGTTAGCACACATGATTTGTTTGTCAGTTTTAAAATGTCAGAGTCAATCATTAACTATTTATGCAGCTGCAATAGTTGATCTTTGTGAAGAGCAGATTTTTAAGGTTAACTTGGCTATTACCGTGTATTGGTCTGATCAGATTGTTTCGTGCTGGTTTTATTCCACAATATATACTGTTATGTTTCACATTTTGTGTAATGCTGGGGCCTGCTTGTATTCATCCTCTCTATATTTCTCCAACATCCCGCATTTCTTGTAAGTTTTCTGTTTGTCTAGCTGTTTTATTTTTGCCTACTGCATACACAGGACACCCGTGGAAAAGAGGGTGAACTGCTCTCATCGGACCACCATGTATAAATAAAGGTTGAATGACTTTTCCCTCGCACTGCATCCACATATCTTTGCTTTTCTCCTCCTTCTCTTCCTATCCCTGAACAAATTGCCCTTGCCTGCCATTTACCTGCAACATCCACCCACTGCTATTACCGGCCCCTCTCAAATGTCACTGTTTCCCTTGAATGCTTGAATGTTCAATATCCTGAAAGGTGGATGCCATAATCAGGCAGGTGGAACAAATGGGACTGAAGCAAGACCATGTCCTGCTTTCTCCAATATCCTTTGATGTGTCATTTCCATGATATTTCTTGGCATCAGAACTCAATAGCAAGACTGATTTGATGTTTAAAAATAGGCCTTTGCATAATAAAATGTAAACTGTGTTAACTTTGGTAATACTTGACTATGTTATGATTAATTTTATAAGAAAAGAAAAGGTGGAAAATTTCATATACAATCATACGCAGTACAATGTACTGTACAACTGGACCCCCATGGAAGCTTGAACAAAGGCATGTTTTGATTTAAAGCTCAGATCATTTTTAATGCAAGATTATTCACATAATGATTTTCAATAACTCCAACATCAATTACAGCCTGAACATGTCCTACTTTTTTGTAGGCACAAAACACATTCTCCCGACATCTTTTTTTGCAGGCTTTCAAGCATGCACTGGCCTGCTTTGAAGCAACATTCCTAATTATTGTATAACAACTCACTGTTCCTTCACTGAACACTGTCATTACATTCCTCAGCCATCACTCAAGACTGAACAAAGAATTACATCAAAATTTTGACATAAATGCTCAACCCCTGATCAGGAATGTGCTGCTGTTGCTTTTCTTGGGATTAAAGTCCCAATGCGTCATATAGAACTTTATGAAAGTAGCCCGAATCATAACAAAACGATTACAGGTTCAGTGTGATTTTCTCCTAGTCATGGTGTAAAAAAAGAACTGAAAATCTGAATTTGTTCTACTTCAACCTGCAGTGGGAATGTACAGTAGCCTGTGTGATTTTTCTTTTAGACATATGTATGTACAGTATATTATTGTAAAGCTATTCTGTTTAATGTGAGTTACTTTATTCTGCTGCCAACCTCTGTGCACCTTTTCCTCCCACACTTCATTTTGCTGCTGCCAGTAAATCCTCAGAGGTCCTTGCTCCAACACTAACTCAGCACCTCCATTCAAAGCTGAGAAGCTTGTTTTATTAGCACCTGCAAGGATATCCGTGATGCTGTTACAAAGGCAATTAAAGACAAATAACCCTGCCCTTTTCCACTCAGGCTTTGAAGACAGATATGAAAATAAAAGGCTGTCAAACTGTAACCGTCCTGCAATATTAAGAAAGGTTATTTGTTAAAATGTCAGGTAATTATTGAGTAAATAGGAGCATTTTATTTCATTACCTGTTCATTTGTTTTCTGAAAAGGTAGACATAAAGACTAAACTAGGATCACATGCTCACTCTTTTTATAGAGTAATAGTAGCTGGAAATATGTACTTGCTGTAGAGATGGTTTATATGAATGAGCATCAAGAATAACTGTACACTTGATCTTAATATGCACTGGTATGCACATGAATCTACATACAAGCTCGGATGTGTACAGGGCACTTCCCCCCAAGGGCCTTTACACAGTAACGCCTTTACAGTATTGCTGTAAAAAAAAATTACACATTGATCGTTGCCTGAAGTGTTTCAAGCTCTTTTTTACGGCTGATTATGTGCTAATAGGAATCTAATATTCTCAAATTAACATTATAAAGGGCTATTATTTAATTATAGAAAATATACTATATAACTCTTATAATTGGGCATTTTACACAAGTAGAGTTTTTGAAGTATAATTTAAAGCAAATACTTTCAAAAGAAAGAGTTTGAGTTCATGACATATGCGTGTTATTAATATTTTTACTCTGTTGTATTGCTACTTTCAATTAATGAGAGATATGAATGCTTCATTTCTTCCTTCGTTGACAGTGGCTTTGTTTTCAACTGAACTGTATTACGGTAGAGACAATGCATTGCGCACTTTAGCGTTATCGTCGGTTATTACGGTAATGTTCAATTCGCTCCTCCGGGGTCTGTGAAAAAACCGGAGCTCTGTGATGAGCCTCCACACTATTTACTGTGCTCTACCGCTGTACTAACGGCTAACGTTACGCTGAAGCAAACTCCACAGACCACTCCGCTCCTCCCTGTAAGTTACACTTATACTCTCCGCTTTTCTATTACATTGACCATTGTTTTTTCCTTTAACTAAATTCTTACTTCGAGCTGCTTCGAGCCATGTTTTGTGCCTGCGCTCGTCTTGAAGAGTTAACGTTAACTGCTAGCTAAAATATAAGTAATTTTCGGCGCGTGGAAGAGCTTGTCGACTTACGTTAACGTTATTTCTGTAAGAGATTTTTTATTTTATCCGGTGTTTGTTTTGTCGCAGCAGTTTTTATTTGAATTATCTTGAAAGTATGGACACGATTATAAAAGCTGGGAAAGAAAAGTCGAGCGTGTTCAATAATTTTGTCAAATAAACTGTAAAAATACGGAAAAAAATCCTTCGTGTCGATGTTATGTACGTTAACGTTATTCTGAAAAATAACCTCTTTTTTATTCTCCAAATTCTTTATCGTTTGGCTCTGTAACGTTACCTGTATTAACGGCTGAGCTGTTACACCCCACCCAGTAACGTTAACTGTGAAGTTATTTAGCAGCCAAAGGTTACTATTAGAGAGCAAGTAATTATTACCCAGTTAACTAAAAGTCCAGAAAAATGTGCTGCTATTATCAAACCTGACATAGATGAAAATATGCACAGTCCTTATTGTCGAGTTAAATCAGTTACACATCACAAAAAATGCTAGATTTTTAAAGGGGGGTTTACAGAGTTGACTGCTTAATAGGTGAAAGTGGGTTTACTAGTGAGGCAGAGCAGCTTGAGCCAAGACACACCAGTGTCTGGGTATTTTTGTGGAAGAAATGGCCAAATTAGGGCAGCACTTTGAATAACTTAATGAAAAAATGCCAATGTACCAGCCGTGTTTATCACAAGGAATAGGGGAGTCATAAACAATAGCATGCAGTAATGTTCCAATAAAAAAAATTGAATTCATGTCCAAGTACACAAATCATATGTTTATGTCTGAATTCCTTCTTGAAAATGTAATTAAAAAATGTGCATCAAAATAGTTGCTGTTGCAAATTTTAGTGAGATAAGTGACTCATTGTGGGTTTTCTTAACACCTAACACGTCAGGATAGTGTGTGTTAAGACTTGTCCCAAGTGCAGTTCAGCAATGCTGTTGCACCCTTTTGTCAGTGCTGTGAAATGAGCTATGCTTTTTAAGTAGTCTGCAGAATAAGTCTCTCTCCTGTTTCCCATCAGGATTGTTTGTTGGACGGCTGAAACATAGGTTTGATGTATGTCCTGACCTCCAGTTGCTGAGTCAACTGTTTTTAATAACAAGAGCAGACAATAAACAGTAGTATTTTTCCCAAATTACAGCACTTCTTTATAAATTGTGCATTGACATACCCATCTTTGTAATGCCCAAGCACATCAACTTTCAAAAAAACCTAACCCTTGGTTGCTATTTTGGCTTATATCTTTAAGCAGAAGCCAATAACATGAGGGATGTGACATTGTGACTGCTGGATTCCTTTTATCTTAAAATAAAATAATAAATGTGACGCTGAATATGGAGACAAATGAGAGAGTTTATCCCTCAGTATGAAGCCTTGTAAATTGCTTATTTGGTTTTTCGTGAATCAAGCTCCATTCCCGTCCCAGCAGTCATACTGTTTTTCTCTAATCACTTTGTGATCAGGAATCATCGTGTAATCCAGACTCTGCAGGCAGAGCAGGGATTCTTATTGGGCGATTAAATAGGAAAGATGAAACAGGGCTTCCTTCACTGTTCTTTAGGCCTACAGTGACGGTGTTTATAGCTTTGTTGAAAAAAGAGTAAAATTGATATGGAGTGGGCAGCAGTGGCTATCTGTTGGAGATGCTGTGGCTTTGTTAGTGTAGCCATCAGCTATTTTTCTGACTGAGCTAGATGTTCAACAGCATCTCTGTCCTTTTAATCAAAGCAAGTGAGATCAAACCATTGGGTATTTTCTCTTGACATAGTAGTACCCTGTTTCCTAAATACAAGAGTGGCTCTGGTAAATGGGTCAGTTAGAGCCTGATGCTGACCTATTACACTGTTTTCTTTTTCCACGATTGCTTGTAACTGCAGGATAATGTTACCTCAGTCAACCTCAAAGACTCTTTTAGCTTTTGGTGCCAGTTCTTCACACTAATGGCTCTCATGCGAGAAGAGAGACAAAAAGAGACTCTTTGTGACACCCAGAAGTGGTTTACACATTCTACTACTGTATTTAAAACATTTCTGCACTATGAGAATATTACATCATGATATCTCTATTTAGTGGGGAATCATCTCTGCAAGGATTGTAACATTGGAAAAAGTGTTATATTTCACATAAAACTGAGTGGAGAAAAAAAAAATTTGCTTTGCAAGTTTTAAATGTATCTCCTTGCACTCCCCTGGACTGGATAGAGAGTTAACCTGGTCTCAGTGGAACTGGGCTGTGAAGCTGAACTGATCTTTAGAGAGTTATGCAGTAGCATATGTAGATAGTTATGTGTCTCTGTGTAGTTTAGTATTGTATGGGGAAGCACTAGGAGAGGGAGCGGCAGTGAGCTCAGCCCCGGGCAATCCCACAGGTCCCTCACACACTCTTGGCATGCTGCATGCTGGGTATCCAAAGCAGATGGTGACCACTTTTTGTTTTATCCCCTGAGCAATTAACATATTCATTCATAATACAGTGCACAAATGACATAAAAAATGTAATTATTACATTTTTGGTTGTTATTTGTAGCTCAGCTTTACAAATGTTCTTGCATATGCCTTAATGCTATTTAAGTTGTTAGGGTAGTATTTATAACACCTGAGGCACAGTGGCACAAAGGGATTTTTGTCTTAACAGTGACTGTAAATGCTACTTGCCCCAAGGCTCTGTTTTATATTATCAAAAAAAATTGTAGATTGCAATTTTTCTTCAGTCTAGACTCTCAATTTGATGTCTTTCACTTGTGGTGTTCTTATATTTGTTGCTCAAGATTTTATTCATTTAGAAGCAACAAATATGGTTTGTCTCAGCATAATGGTGGTTAGTTATATTTAGTTTTATCTTTCTATACTTACTTCTGGTCTGTCTCTAGGGACTGCTCTGTACCAGCAATTTTCTTCTGCCAATGAGGATGTCTTTCTCTCTTTCGCTTTTAATTTCCTACTGTCTAGTGTAACAGTGGGTTAGCTGTAGCCTTTAATAATGGCCCAACAGCAGATGTGCTTCTGTTTATTTCCAGTGGACAAGATTAGAGAAGCTAAGACCATATGTTGCTTTTCAAACTCCGCTGTTTTATGGCAGTGATGAGCTACCCAACTCATTAATTACATCTTTGGAAGACAGAAAAGCAATTCCATTGTTAAGTGTCGACTAAACACTGTGGACAATTTCAGTGTATATTTGGCAAGCCATTTCCCTTAGGCAGTTCCAGCTGTCTGCAGCAAAATCTCATTTGGGATTCATTATCTTTGATAAACCTTTTCCCTCATTTTGTAATGTTGAACAACATGTGGTGCTCTCTCTTTGATTGTTCAAAAAATATTCCTGGGGCTTTTATGAACTACTGTGGTCTTTAAATGGGCTTGGAACATTTTGCAGCGAAAAAATTATTTTAATTCTAATAATGTGCTATAATCTTTAACAGGTTGACTTTTGGGGACCACATAGGACATTTGAAAAAACGGAGTAGTGGAAGCAAGCAGCAGTATCATCATCTGAAATTGGGGTCAGGAGAAAGGGGTGAACTTCTCATCTAAAGTATTTGTATTTAGTAAGTAAAAAGGTTTATTCTTGTTTTGCTGTGCTTATTTTTGTTGAACAATCAGTATGTCAGTAGTAAAAAGCCTACAGTCACCCAAAATGTGGAATATGCCAGGCTGTGCTGGTCAGCTGTTTAGAGAGCCATGCTGTTTGAACTGGTTGTTTGGAGTCTGTATGTATTCATGCTCACAGTGAAGCATTGTTATTGTTTTTGGCTAACGGTGTACGTTTTCGTGTGTGCTTTCAACCCAAAACCCATATATTAATTTTTTATGGTAGAAGACTAGGAACACTAAATATTTTGATTACCAGCATTGAGTAAGATGAATTTTCTTTTAATCACTTAACTGAATAACTTGATTACTTGATTTCTGGTTGTCAGCACAACTGATGTTTATGATTAGATTTGGTGGACCTTAATTCAAAGATAGCAGAAAAATAGTCTTCATCTGATTTTTTGGCACTCCAGGCCAAAATAGGACAGGACCAATAAATTGGCTGGACTGGTCATAAATGCTTTCTCCAAGCCAGCTAGCTTGGATGAAATTTCACTGTAATAGTTGAAATGTTTTATATGCTTGATTTAAAAAATCAAAATTTTACTATTTAGGTGCAGGTGAAAAAATCAACTCACATAAGAATCTTAATTCTTATACTCTAAAATTCCAAATCAATTCTCATATTCTAAAAAAAGATATCCAATAGTTACCCAATGATGATGTGATGCTGATGAAACAAAAACATAAATGTAGAACTTAAATGTGAGGCCACTTCAGCACCCAGACACGTTTAAATAATACTTGAACCCCTAACGTTTTCATCTTCACAAAAGGCTGCTGTTGCAAGTTTTTTGTTTTTTATTTTTTTTTATTAAATCTAAATAGTTAATATTTACTTTTGCAGGAAGAATGTGAAGTCTAATGCAAACTTTATACATCATTACCCAGAGACTAACATTAACAGAATGGAGCAGTGACCAGCTGTAAAGAAAATGAGACCAACTTACTAACACACTGCAGCATTAAACAATGTAAACCAACTCCAAGGTGAAGGTAATAGCTCAGATGGGTTTGGCACATAGTATATTGGAGCAAGATACCTCATATAGTAGCCTTTTTATTAATTCAATAGAAATTTGTTTTTATTTAAAAAAAATTGTTTGAATCAGAAATTGATTTTGAATCCAACTGTGACATCAAAAACAAAAAAATCATTAAAAATTGAAATTGATTTGTTAGCTTTCCAATGATTCCCATCCCTGGTATCATCCACATTGAGGATTTTTTTCTAATACAATGTATTTTGACAGCTTGAGCTGACTGAAAAATATTATTAATGTAAAAACTGCAAATTCTCTTCTGTATAAAATTTACAGTAGTACGACAAGGTACTCGACAACAGAAGACCCTGTTTTACAACTCTTCCACACCTGACATGTTGTGAGGAGTAAAGCGTGTTGTTGGTTCCAATATGAAATCTTACACAACCCCCATATGTTCACACTCTGAAAATTCACAACCATCTGCTGGCTTTAGACTTTCCCTTTTTTATCACTATATTTGCTTTGATAGAAGAACTTTTTAAAATATTTCACTACTTTTAAATGGACGATGAAGCATATTCAAAGCAAATGATTGCAAATGCATGTTAACACTCTGGCAACCCTGTTGTGCAAAATGATAGAAAATCCAGGGAAATATATAATTCAGCCTTGATGCCAAATTTGTCCTGCCCTTAACATAACACATATTAGATAGATACACCCCCAACTGTCAGATACACATACTTTACTTTAGCACCATAGCTCAAGCAATGGTCTTGCACTTGAAGTTGTCCTCACTGAGTAAAAATATTAGTAAAATTTACCTTATTTTTAAATTACAATGCCGAAAAATACCCTCAAACTGTGTTTGCTTCTGTTATTCTAACTCATTAAATTTGGTCAGTTATAATTATCTTTTGTACTTTTAAAACAGCTTCCAGGATTTTTTTAAGGATCCAAATACCTGCTTTGAATTACTGAGTGTAATCCAAAAGCATTTAGGAATAGTGGAAGTGCCTTACCTGGCCTGAAATGAAGACTTTGCTAATTTGACAAAAAATGATCACATATTTACGAAAAGTAATATTTCCAAGCTTTACACAACAAAGGCTGTTCTAGAAAATCCTGTTAAATTTAGCTAATTTTAAAACTAGGCATGCAAACTAGTTTATGACATCATTTGCATCTACATGTCATTTTGCCAACAGTTGTAATATATAATTAAATATCCTGAAAGACTTTTGAAATATCTTTTGCTTTAAACTATGCCACTCAGGCCATTATAGGCTTTTACATCTGCGGATGTTTTATTTGGACAAAATTTGAAACATTAATGAGGGAGAGGAGGGAGTTATATCTTGCCATGGAAAAGTAAAATTTCCTCTCAAAAGTGGTAGTTTAAAAATATGCTACACAAGCAGGCCCTTGCCAGTAGAATGCATTGAAGCTAATAGAGCCAGGAGACAAATGCAACCCCTCTCCACATAAGATGTCTACCACATCATGCTCAAACATAGGCCACTCTGTGTAGGCTTGATTCGCCACTGGCTAAGGATGATTCCCTCATTTGTTTCTGTGTAAACTCAGCTGAGCCCTCATGGCATTTGTGGTGCTCAGTAAAAACCTGATTAGCAAGCTGCGTGGGTGTATTCACATTTACCAGGAGGCGGCCGTGGCATGTCTGAGGATGGGTTAACAGTAAAGAGTGTGACAAAAATTGACAGCATTAACTCAGTAGTGAAGAACCTTTTTTCGTAAGGTGAAATATTCAGTCAACATCAACAAGTGTATATATGAACATATACTCATTATATAGTGACATCTCTATTTATAGTCCATAGTCTCGCTGTTTTTTTTTTTTCTCTCACTGTGAAAGTTAAAAGTAATCCAATTAGCTTTGGGTCCTCACAGATTGCCGCTCCTGTGGTCTATTGAGAAAATGCTGCCAACGATTTTAGTAACAAGCTGTCTGATCTTTTTATGGCTGTCTAATGTGGCTTAAATATGTTTGGGGCGAAATGTAATTTCCCTACATCAAAGAACTTATACATGCGGACATACATTTGGGAATGTTTTGATGAGGGAGAGTAGTTTGGAAAAAAAATCTGCTACAATCTTCAGTCCAGACGAAACCAGCACCCACTGAAAAACAAAGACTTTATTTAGTCATGTTTGGTTATTTGTAAAGTGGGCTGTGTCTACTTTTCCTGGCAAGCTGAAGGCCATGTTCCACTTCTGAAACAAGAATATAACATCCAAGATGATATGTAATGACTTCTGGAGGAAAATGGCAGAAAATCTGTTGTCTGTCTCCAGATTATTTTGCACGATTCATTGCTGTCCACCCACAAACTAAGACCACAAGGAATAACTGCAATATTATCTCTGTAATCAAACAAGCTAATATTGAATATTATGTTGTTAACAGGTACTTTTTTATAGACTGCTCTCTGTAGACAAAAGAAAGCTCAAAGTTTTAATGAGATTGTAGCATGCCCTGTTTCAAGTAATAATTTTCTGTCAGAGAGAACCTTTAATATTTGCACCCTGTCTGCAGTGTGGGACAAACCAATCACAGAGTCTGAATAGTAACAAGAATAGGATGTGATGGTTTGGATACAGCTGAGTATATTGCACTGTTTGTGGAAGGTTCTCTGCTGACTTATAGTAGGGCACTGATTCAAGATGAAAGTTAGCTTTTTTGTATTAGACAGAAGAGTAGCTAAAAGCTTGGAGTTGAGGGTTGTCTCAAGATAGTAGGCCTCAGGAAAGAAGACATTTTATTCTATTGACCGAGAGAACTGATGAATTGCTTAAAAATGATGTTTTTGCACAATTTGTAAAATGTAAGTAACCAGTTATTGAGTCATTGTGCATATTTAGTGATCTTGGCTGGTAAGAAGATGAAGAAGAATACAGTTAGAGGTGATTTGACTAGTAGATCTAAATTTGAAGGCCTCTCAGTTGCCAAAACATTGAATGTCAGTTTTTAATGCTTTGAGATAGGGTTAGCCAGATTTAACTTTGTGCAGATGCCCTCTGAGGCTGCATCAACACCACTACATTATTCTCCAGAGTAGCATTGAGGAGCAGTCTCTGAAATGATCTCCATTTTGACAAACATGCCTGGAAACTGGGCATGCACACTGCTGATGTAAACAGGAAATAGATGGTTGGTTGCATAGTTCCAGAACACACTGAGAAGGAAGAAAAGCAGATAGAATTTTTTTGCTAGGACAGAAAATTCCAAATTCCAAACTACATTTTATGGGTTCTGAAACACTAGTGTAATGTAGACGCCAGATATAAATGTAGCCCAGGTAGCCCATGCTGTAAAAATGGCAGTGAGCGGCACTGTTAATAGACTATAGTCAGAGAAAGGTAATAATGTCTTATCTATTACACATAGCTGTGCAGATTTCAGAGCCAATCACTGTGACTTGCAAAGAAGACCGCTGCAACATATTGGCAGCAAAACAAACCTGGTGCAGAAGCTGTGACCTAAAGTTAAAGGAGAAGAGCAGTGTGTGGCATTTCTGTACTATTTGGTAACTGTGACAAGTTGATGGTGAGAAAGCTTTTTAATTTTATGGTTATTGCTCTGTTTTCTTAAACCTCCTAATTCTAAAGTGAATAAATGCTGCAATGTCACAGATGTTTTAGTTGACTTAGCTGCTTCTGAAGTCTGGTAAGGTAGCACTTCTCATGGTAATTGCTGTCCTAGTTGCCTTGATATTTTCCTTATTGCCCCTGTAGTGTAGCTACAAACAAGGTAATTTGTCACCCCATCCAGCTGGCTAATGAAATATCAGCATCATTAATTCTTGTTGCTTTTGTAGCACACAATTTCAGGGGTTTTCCCTATCATTATAACACTTACACGCAGCGCTGGCTCTCTACCACGTTTTGTTGTCATTTATTGCTGTCACTGCGCTTCTCGTTCCTCTCATCCGAGTGTTGGAGCAGTTATATACAGACACACAGAGCAGCTAACAGAGAGACTGTGGTGGAGAAATGAAACTGATGAAGTGATAGTTGTGTTTAGAAAAGAGATAAGCAGTATCTACAGTGTTTGTTTTTAACAATCACAATATGCACATTAAGATTATAGTGCATCCTAAAAACATGCCAAAACAAAAGCTGTCTATGAATACTCTTAATGTTTATCTGAGTCACCACAAATCTTAAAGTTTGGTAAATCATTATTAAATAAGCTTCTGGATGGGATAGCCGTGATACAACAGTAAATCTCACCAGCAGCACACACACTACAAACACTAATGTTGAAACTGTTGGCCATTACTGTGGAACCTCATGCTGGCTCATTTGAACTTTATAGGCCATAAAAATGTGTTTATTGCTGTGTGAACTTACCTATGTGTCTGTGCATCAATTACTACTACCACGTCTGGAATGAACAGAGAATAACAGCAAGCAGTCATACACATATTCAGGAGAGGAAGGGAGATAATAAAGGATAAAAATGCAAACATGTAATGTAATGATATAAATTTTACTACAGACCAATGTAATTATCAACATGTTGTGTATTTTAGGGATTTCTTTTTAAACTGTACTGAGCATTTAATTCCACATGAGGAGATCCTTAGACACACATATTGAGCCCTCAATGAGTACTTGTCATCAACTAGCAAGGCTGCCTAGCAACCAGGTGGCGCTTCAATGAGCAAGAAAAGCTGATAAAAGAGGGACAAAGTTGAAAGCTTGAAGTAGTCATAATGCATAACCTTAGGGATCAGTTCTCTTATTAACATTATTTCATTTATTGTGAAGCGATTGTCCTTGGTAACACATTATTATTACATCTAAGGTATGGCATATCTTTAAAATTGATTCAGAGAAGGTATTTCCATTCTACTGTTGTTCAAAGTCTAAAAGCTTTTCATTGCTTTAACACTCACTCACTGTCAGAGAGAGATAGTCAATGTCCCCAGCCTTGTGGGGTCCCTTAGGAACACAGACACATACTTTCTCCACTTTCAGAAATGGCGGATTGTCACACCTCCTTTTTAGTTCTTCAGCACTGATCAGCAAGATCTGAAAAGAAGAGGAAGAATGTAAAAAGGATTTTCTAAAAAAGAGGGAGTTTGGTGGATAACTTATGTGGTATTTTGCTTACATTCCTACTTTAAAAATGTGTAGAGCTAGATTTAAATAGTATCAGTAAGGAGTATCAATATACATCATACCCAGATTTTATGCAAGGAAAACCAAACTAAGCGTTCAACTCTGAACACATGCTGTCCTAGGACATATGTGCAGTATTTTCTTTATTCTTCCTTTTATCATTCCTTGAAAAGGAATAAAAGTCTTTTTCTCTACAGTTCACAGTGGTCTTAATGTCTGAAAAGGTACAGTGATAGTAGGGCTGCACCATATGGCCTAAAACCAATATCTCGATATTTTTAGGCTATATCGCGATACACGATATATATCTCCATTTTTTTATTTCTCCTGTAAATCACTATATAAATGTTAAATTCAACCCTTTGATGCATAAAATGACATCAGTACAATGATTAAAGTTGACCTTTCTATTGGAGTTTTTGATTTGCATGCAAAAAGGGGAAAATCACAATCAAATTATCTTTAGCAAACCTTTTACCAACTATAAGCCGCACTTGTATATAAGCCGTACCCACTGAATTTCACAACTAAAACCACTAAAGCTGTCTTCTTCAGTGTCGGAATTTAACAGCATTGGAATAACTTCGTCAAACACGTTCTCGTTTATATTTGTTTATTTTCGTCCATAAATTAGCCGCATCAGAGTCTAAGCCGGAAGGTTTAAAGCGTCGGGAAAAAAGTAGAGGTTTATTTTCCGAAAATTACGGTATTTAAAACCAGGCTGCTGTATTCACAAGATTTTAGCAAATAAAAATAAATAATGGCATGGTAGGCCTCTGAACAGTAACAGTCACATTACAGGAGGAGTGGGAACGTATTTTGTCTCAGAACCAAGTCGTCCGTCTCCATCTTCAATTAACGTCCCTTACTCATAACTTGCTGAGGCTTCTCACTTTTTTTCGCTCTCTCCATGCTCTCTTGCCTCCTCACCTGATGCAAAAATACGCATGCGCGAAGGGGAGTTTTCTGGATGGGCAGGGGAGTGTGCTGCGTGCTGTGAGAGGAGCGCTAGGAGAGAGTGAAAGAAGCAAAACTCAAAGACAATTACATGCTGATGGCTCAAAACATTTACGTGACAATTTGAACTCGATGGTCGCGATATAGTCATTTCATACATCTCATCAGATTACACATCGATACATCGAGTACATTCGATATATTGCCCACCCCTAAGTGATATTTTCAAAAAATCGTTGGCTTTAAGCCCACATTTGCATCCTGTTTCTAACTTAACTGGCCAGAGGAAGCTACACCGCAGAAAATTATTTTGTTGACTGTAAAACAGCTGGAAAACGCAGATTTCTCAGTTTTTCTTTTACTGCAGGAGAGAAACCAAAACAGAACTGTATTACTATCATTTAAAAACTCCAGTTTCTAACCACTGCTTTGATTTCAACATGTCACAATCCAATTAAACAGCTTCGCAAGATGCAGTTATAGATACAGTACATTCGCACTAATAACTATAGTTATTCTTTTGTTATCCTCTTGAGCAAAGTTAATATCAGTGCACTTTAAAATGGGCCTACTTAGTCAGTTTCCTGCATTTTAAGCCTGTGTGAGTAATAAAACACAGTAAGTAAAACAACCCAACTGATGACTTTATGGTGATGGGTTTGTGGTTCCCTTTAAAACTGCTTAAAAATGTACTCTCATGTGCCTGCAGTCTTAAGGGGAAAATAATCGGGTGTGCCGAGTTTTATCCACTAATAACCACTTGTTGTGCGTCATTAAAGCATGCCTCATTTGATCGTTTAATTAGTCTTGGCTAGCAGTTACCCTGGACAACAAGCTATTGACATCTGGTATTTCTAGCTATCTTGACTCCACTGCAGCACAAGGACCTTCATTATTTCTGACTTAAATCTGTATAGAGAAATGCATATGCAGTCAAACCTTTTTATATGAATGAGAGTAGGCAAAAAATAGTAACACCTCTTTGTATAATGCAATACATTCAAAAGCAACATGAACTATATCCTCCAAAATGATCATAGGTTGAACTTTTGTAACGCTTTAACAGAATCTAAATATAATTCTCAAGAAGGTTTGTTTCTTTGTAGGGCTTTTGTATTTGACTGCATTATTTTAGTTAGGTGTTCCTAACACAATTCTAGCATTTAGCATTTAGCATCTAAGTGTATACATGTAGCCTAATAATTAAAATTTAATAGATCAGCACAATTTAATTCAGCTGCAAAAGAAGCTTCTGCTTCCTAAAATACTCATGTTTACAGAAATAATTGATCCATATCTTCAAATTACAGTGACGCTGCAATAATATGCTGCCACAGAGATGAGGATATCAACAATAACCCTAACTGTTTGCCACTGAGTAACTGTAAAACTAATAACCACATATAGGTTGTAATTATTACTGGTTGGTTGTTTTTCACAGCAGCAGTGTTTTGAAGTGCAGCAAAGACACACCAATGAAGCCATATGTCAGCCTTGTTTGTGTGTGCGTTTGAGGGCAAGTCGTCGTTCTCATTGTCTTTTCTCTCTCTGTGCTGAATCCCTGCTGAGCTCTGATACTTTAGCTCCTTGGAGGAGATCATTCACCTCCCAGCTGCGCGTGTGCACCAAGTGTCAGCTCTGCTTTACCTCACCACATTTTGCTTCTTGCATGTTGACTTCACAGTGAGCCTGCCGTGTCAAGATGGCTCCAGAGATAGAAACACCAAATAATCACTACTAGAGGGCCCCCCTTGGTTCATGTGACACAAACTAAAAATAACCCACCTGTCTTTCTTACAGACCATTAAATTATACGTTGTGCCTTTGAGTACAAAGACCTGTCAAGCCAAGCTAAAATAAAGAACTATGGTTTGTTTTTGTTAAAGGGTATTGACCCAAGTATAAGACTTTTTCATTTTTTTCGTAAGCTAGGACTGGCTACTAAAGCGCTTGTGAGCCTGTCAATGGAAAATTGCATTGTAGGTTTTTATTAACCTTAATATTACCAGGCTGGTAAATTTCTTTCATTCCATCTATAGTGTTTCTAAAAGTGTTAAGAAAACCAGGTTTGCCATAGCCATGCTGCCACAATAGATTTCAGAAAGATTATAACATTTTTGTCATGCTTTATAAAAGCCACAACACTACATTTACCAATCCAGCCAAATTTACAATTTTTACTTCTGGCACTTAATTTAAGTAAATGCAAGATTTAAAACAGCATTGTTCAAACAAGGAGGTAGGGATGGTAGCACAAGACGAAGGAATGGAGATCAGCAACTGCTGAGACCTTGCTGTACTATGAAATTATTTATTATCAATAATCCCTACAGCTGAGTTCATAGGAAAATACTACAATTTGTTTTTCAGAATTGCACATTTCTTGTCAGTATCTCCCCTTACAAGGAGGTTGGTCATGTCAGATTCGGTAATGATTCCTGTCATTTTAAAACTAGACAATTGAAACAGATTTGCATTGTGAAAGTTGATTCCTCAATGGATTAAGTGGAAACATCTTATTACAGTGACAAGGACTCCTTGGATTTTCTGGCTTTATATGTAACCCCCAAAAGATTCACTCCTACATAGCTATGCTGAAGTAAGGCAGCAAAGAAGAGGGTAATATCCTCACTGCAGTGTGCCCTTATGTTAAATATTAGGCAGGGAAACTCCACATCTTAGGAATCTTTAACACTAGCTCATGGTAGCTCTTCCCAGATGATTCAACAATGTTAAGCAGTCAGACTCAGCACAATAATCCATTGATAGTGAATGAGAAGCAGTTCTCTCCTCAGACTGACTGCATGCAGTTTCTAGGACATGCATTGGTGGCCTGTTCTGACTCATGATAGGAATTTACTGTCCTCTATATTTTCCTTTGTTTATCATCAGCTGTCATAAGCTCTGAACTAAAGTAAAAAAAAAAAATACGGCAAGGAGAAATATTTTCAAAGTAATACTTAAAAGTTGACACTCATTTTGTTTGTGTACAATGTACATTACCATATAATTGCAACAAATACTGAAGAGATTTAGCTCTGATTGTGTTAGAGATGTTGCTTTCTGTCTTTTGAAAAATTTGAGGGTGCATTTCAAATTTCAACTCTTTTAGGTTGGCAAATTTAATGGAACCAACTTCAATGAAGTGCTAATATATACAATATCAGTGTTTCCCCTAGGTTTACTGGTTTTGGGGTGCTTAGGGAAATGACAATAATGATATTTGACAGTACAATATAGCAGAAATCTTAGTTCCACCACATATTTCAGACACAGGCTCAGGAGTAGTAGGTCGGATGACAGTATCTGGGGCTGAGACATTATGGCAAACTTAGATATTTAACCTTGATTTAGAAATTATGGTAAATGACAAACATTTAATGCATTTTGTTTGTATTATTCTGTATTGTTGACTGTTACTGCTAGAGCAGGGAACACCCAGATGGTCCTATTGATTGCTGCTAATGAATAGTGCCTATGGATTTAATGGTAACAAGCAGCAGTCGAATCAACAGAGATCATCATCGACCCTATAATGCAGCCTCTGCTGTGGTTCAACTGGAGGCAAAAGGCAAACACTAACATGTTCACACATAGAATGGGATGTTCTGTCAAAAAATTGATGGCTACTACACAGCACAATTCTCTGGAGAAGTAAAACAAGAGCAATCATTGAGTTACTTCCTCAAGGATGAGGACATCTAATAGAGCGCTTTGTCCCCAAAGAAAGAAAAAAAAACAATCACTAGGAAACAACACAAGACCTCTACAAGTAAGGTGGTATATTTTCACAGTTGGAGGCACAAAGTAGGCATCAAGTAAATATAAACAATACACTCATTTTTTTACAATAAATGTTAGAAGTGGTGATTGAATAGAACATTTCTTTTTTTCTCTGTTCAGTTTCATTCAGCTGTATGCAGGTGAATGCAATGTATAATCATGATAATGCCAAAACAATCACATTCAGCTCAAATAACTGGGACCAGACATTAAATTATTTTTTATTTTTCCTGACAAAAAAGAGTACACAAAATATTATGGGTTTTTTTTGGAATGCAGTGCTTCTTGTTTTCTAATGTAAACACACATTCTGCAGTCTTACATGGACAGCTTTACAGTATAAAGTCATTTCTCTATGTGAGACTTATAGAAACCTTTGACAACATTCACTTGAATTGGCGTGCAGACATAGGATTGCAGTGGTCAGTTAAGGCAACAAGGCATGTGCTGAGACTTTGTAGTCAAACATTCCACTTGAACTCCTACACAGTGCTGTGTGGCTCTAGACTTTCCCTTTTCTTTAACCATCAGCAGACACCACAGAAGAGAAAAACAGAGGAAGAGGGAAACCTCTGAACTCATGAAGGCAAATGCGGAAAAACAGAAAAATCTAAAGTTTACTAATTTAAAGTTACAGAATTTCTCCACATAAATAATATGCAATTTTATAATATGGTTGATTAATTTGCATAAAACATACTTCCTTTTCTTGAGGATTTTTTTCCATGCAAAAATCAGTGAGAAACTTTGAAGTGACCAGTTGTATCCTACAACTCAAAGCTGAGAAATAAACAAGCAAATTCTTTTTCCTGCTTTAATCTCAGTGGCCTAGTCTAAGGAGAAACGAGAAAAGAATGAATTTAATTACATCCCCAGTCAAGGGTTTAATTTTGACCTACTTTTGATCTTCTCTCCAACCATAGCCCTGTTTAAGTCTTAATGCACAGGTATATCCCACATTTTGGTAAAATACCCTTGCTTGTTTCCCCCTTTTGGACCTCTACCATCGCCCCTTTAACTTGCCAGAGTAATGCCGTTGCCTAGCAACTGTCAATGGACCAAAAGTGTCTCTTATTTTTGACAATAACTTTCATGATTGAAACCACCTTTGATGACAAGGTCTTTGCTGAGAGCATGTCATTAGTCTGCTGTCTTTCTCTTTTGCTGTCATAGGTGACATTTTAGGATAAATAACTTTGATCTATAATCAGTCAGCTGGAGTGAGGACATGCTTTCCTAATGAGTGGTGTCTTGTCGGCAGAAAAGACTTTAAGAGTGACTGATTTGCTTTTCAAAGTCAAGTCTCTTTTTGAACATTTAAAAAAAATAAAACTAATGTTTTGGCTGTATATGTAATTTCACTCCTTAATATTTCTTTACCCATAAACCACATCACACCTGGATAATGAGAAAGTTCAAATGTGAAAGATAAGAATGAGATATGAGTTGTGCTGCTTAATAATAAATTATTAATTAAGCTTGACAGGATGAATGACGAGAAGCTGAATTTGGGAGCACATCAACCACGACAGCAGTCCAGAAGTCAAGAGTAAAATTTCAACATTCAAGGGCTGTCCAAATTCCATTTTTGGGTCTCTGAAGCTAATCAGCAGCAAGACTGAATGAGTATGAAACTATACTTTGCAAATTAAAGTTAAAATGCATCAGTCTTACTGCACTATGGGAGTCAAATTAAGGGGCTACATTTCTGAACAGCTTTGTGTTATGTCTATACCATGAACATGTAAGTTGTATAGTTATGAACGGTGACGATGTAGAGGTGCAGCACTATTTGTGCCCACCAATACTATGCACACATGCATGGGGGGACAGGGTAAAGTTGTGGATCATTTCATAGCTTATGTAACTTTCATTCTGAGAAAATGTTGCTTTGCAGGCAGAGATCAAGCTTATTTTGTAGGCAAGGCTATGGAAACGTAGTTAATCAAGGTTTCATTTCCTGCAGTTATTGTAGATGCAGCACAAGCTGGCCAAATTTAACAGTTTACCTTTGTAACAGTTTTTCACAAAATGCATCATAAAAAAAACAAAGGAATTGTGAATAGAGTGAATGATAATGAAAGAAAGAATGCTTTGCTGATTTTCATCTTTATAGCACATCTAAAATGTCAATTTGTCAACTTTTTAACACAGCATTTGTTTTTATTGACCTGCATAAAATTCACTGACTGATGATCTTTAAGCTCTTATGAATTTTAATGTTCTGTTCTGTTTGTTTACTGGGAGGAGTAGTATCAGATCAATCCTACCAGTGTAGCACTATACCCAAGATGACATAGAAAAAGAGTTACACCCACAAAGCATAAAGAACAAGAGTTTAACCTTGTACACAAATTATTATGTTTATGTAAGCTTACTTTGATCATATTATTTTATTGTTACTTGTAAATGCAATGTTCCATATTAGAAGATAAAAGTATATCGATACATATATTTTCCTGCTTTAGAAAAAGAGATGAGAAGCTGATGTATCAGTGATGTAAGCTGGAAAACCAGGTATCAATGCTGTCTGAAGAAATAGTGTTTTTTTAATTTTTTGTTTGTGCATGTCTTTGAAGAAAATCAGTGCATTTTCCTCCTTGTTGAATAAACAAAGAGAGGGAAGGGTCATATCACAGCAGAACACATGAATGAATCACCGTATGTGTGGAGGTGGCCAGGTTATTCCACCTGGAGTGAAAAATAAATCAAAACTTGAGAATTTAGAGCCACCAACTATATGGTGCGTAACAAATACTGTCTCTGTTGCTTTTCCTTGGACTTTATGACAGAACATGTGCTGTTGAAATAAAAAGCTGGTAAACATAGATGGAAGATATTGTGAGAAAGGTGTGAACTCCTCCAAAGATCTCTCGTGGCTGGAAAGATGCTCTGTAAAAAATACTTCTATCATATGAACAAAGCAGTGTGTGGGTGTTGAGGAGCAACTGCGAACAAACGTGTTACTCAAAATATTAAAGTAAACTCTCATCTCAGCCATCCCATCTTCTCCTCCTTTTAATAGCTTTGGGTAATTTACTGACCTTCGTAAATGTATTACTTCTCATGGTTAGTGTTAATGGTATGGATTTCTCATTGCCCCCAGGAGTAATTGAGCTTCAGCACAGGAAAAGTTTAAGGTGTGGACAGGAGGATCCATTCTTGTGTAGGCTGGCCTGAATAAAATCAAGCATCCTTCACCCTTATTGGATAACAGAGGTTCTAATGATCTTAAGAGTTACAAGTTTGTAATGGTTTGCTGTTGCAACAAATCGAGCCATCACCTCTAAGACTACTGTTTGAGCTCTAAACTATGAAGAAAAATATGGAGATGTTCAGAACTACTTTTAGATGCATGGCTAGATGGAAGGTGATTCTACTGTTAGATCAAATACCCTTATAACCTCTTGAACTGATTGCTTTGACGTATGGGGTTAATTAAAGATGACTTTTGTAGCACTGCCATCAAGTTGACTCTGTTTCCTGACTCTTGTTTGATCTTAAAAACAACCTTTCATTCAATGAGTTGGAAATTAAAAGACTCTGGTTCGATATGCTTCTTTTCCATATTGTCCCCACCTGCTGTGTCTTTGTCCTCCGTGGTGTAAGAATCGTGGTTGGAGTTTATTTAAATCATGAGACTTTGCTCAGTGCCCACGGTCTAAACACCAACACCAACATTCCTCCAAGCTCAAAGCTCTGGGTCTGGGTCTCTGTGCTGGTAGAGCACATAACAGCTAATATGGCCACTTTTTGTTTCACATCTGCCTACGCTAACAAGCCAGTGACAGTTAGTAGCAACCAAGGGGCAAACTCCCCACTTCTGCATTGAAGCCAACCAGGAAGTACAAAAACTTGCAATTCCTCGAACGGCCGCTTGAGGCTGGCTCCAAAAGGGAGCAAATTCTCATTGGAGCCCTTGTTGAAATGGCCAACTTTAGAGCAGAAATAAACATATTTACAGCCTGGTTCAAAAAATGCTTTTTTGTCTACAGCTTCTGCCATCTCATGAAAACTCTGAGGGGGGTGTTTTTTTTTTAACTCGTATTTATTTTAAATTTAAGCTTAAAATTAAGCCATTTTTGCATAAATTGGGGAATGGCCTCGTTGACGGCTAGCTGGGGGCTGTTAGTTGAGTGGGTGTGGTATGCGTCCTTCGACCCTGCCTTAGCCCCACCTCTTTTACCATATTTGGTTTTTCGTCGTTTAGGCGGGCTTTGGGCGGAGTCATGTGCAGGCAAACGGCGGAGCCCAGGACAGAATTTCTGAGGCTTCATTTTTGCTCAGGCAGAAATCTATGGGTGATGTCACGAAGGGTTTGTCCAATGTTTTATACAGTCAATGGTAGCAACTGACATATATGGCTACAACAAAGAGAATAGCAAGCAGCTGTGGGCAATTACTCTGGTGATACAATTCTGCTTCTCATTTGTTTGGGGTAACCATAAACGGCTGGCTAATTTTTACATATTACATGCTGAGGCTTTAAAAGTAAAGCACTTTTCCTGACCTACAAAGGCAAGCATAGTAATTACTTCATAATTTATAGTTTATGAAATACATTTGCTACTACACGAAAACAAAACTGGCTGGCAGTGTAACAGTGTGACTGTTGTGACTGTTGTGAACTGTAAACTATAAAATAAAAAACTGGATTAGGAATCAATCCTGAAGAAGACATAACTCTTTCTATAAGGCGAGGTTTGGGCAGAATACTGTGAAGACAGTACAAACTGACTTCAAACCTACCTTCCTCTCAATGCGTCACATGTTGACAGCAAAATTTGATCGTTACGCAGAGTGAGACTCAGTCATCAGAAAGCCCAGCTCCGTTTACATATGTGTGTGTGAAGCATTAGCCTGTCAGATCCATTGGCTCTTTGAGTAGGTACCTGTGTCTGTTGGCCTCTTGGCAAACCTAGAGAACATCTGGCTCCTGCATCTAGTCTCAATTACGAAAAGGGTTTTATGGGTTGCATGCGTTTGCTAGACCCATGTTATGTAATTGTGTTGCGTAAGTCAAGCCCTCAAGGGGATTATTGGTAGATTGGAAGTTACCTCTTCCTGCCTATGCTGTAGAGAGGTGTCTTCTTTAGAGTGAGGAATAATAGCTGAGGAAAAGCTCCACTGATGTTTCTTAAATATATATTTTTAAAACTCAAAATTTAACGAGCTTTGTCTTTTTTCCATCTTATTTCCTACTCTCTCCCTGTTTCATTTATTATTTGTTTCCTCCCTCAATAATACCATGCAGACATATTGCTTACCTAGCTTCTCTTCTACTTCTTTGTCAGGTGTGAGCACCATGTCCTCTAAACCTCACCCTCCTCTGATGAAGAAGCACAGTCAGACAGACCTGATAAGCCGCCTTAAGAGCCGGAAGATCCTTGGAGTTGGCGGCGAGGATGATGATGGTGAAGTGCACCGCTCAAAGGTCAGTTTATGTCACGTGATATTTTAATTGTATCATTATGATTCAATATAGCCAGTAATGTGGTCAACATAGGCAAGTAGCCAGTGCATTAGTGCAACAAACAACTTAGTCATAAATGTAAGCATGTTTTAAACCATCAATTGTATGATACTGCAGTAATGCATGAGAAAAATGGTAATAAACCAAAATTGCATTCATAAACCGCTTTCGATTCCTTTTAAAGCCACCATGGGCTGCTAATTGGCTCATCACTCTCATAGTGTCCCATTGTGTGCATTTGCTTGTTAATGCTTCAATGAATCTAGATCACATAATCCCATGAGCTCCTGCAGCTCCACTGAGATGTGACTGGCTCCTCTGGGAGACTCCCTGACTCTTGCATCTAATGCATTATATTCCAGCTTCACATGTATTTTACTGCAGTGCACAGTGATGTGCATACGATAATAAGACCATGTCAAACATGCAGGTTTATGCTAGGAGAAGAAAAGCAAAACACTTGTTACATACATGCATTTTCAGCTGCACAGTGTCAGACAACAATGATGTCATTTTCCCCTTCAGAGGGTTCACATATCAAGATTAGATTTTTTAATTCGGATTGCTTTGAGTGATAAGCAGAGCAGACTGTTCCTCACTGAAATTTTAATCAGGCAAGTGGGAGAAGGGAACAGAAGCGAGTGGGCATAGGGTGGTGGCTGATAGCTTGTGATGAGATGTCGACCCCTTTTTTTCAGCCCTCCTGAGTGTTTGTTTTCTCTCCTAATGTTTTAGCGGGAAGCCTAGCCTAGACATCTGCCACTCAGATCCCTTTAGCGAATCATACTGATAGATACATGTACTAAGAAAGAATGAGAAACAGTGAATGCTTAAGATCTTTGAGGTTAGATACTGTCTCCACTGATTAAACGGTGACAGACAGTAACACAATACTTGGGCTAATGAGGTCTTTTGTACGAGCTGTTTTGAATCTCAGGTTTCCTTATTTAACTGTGGCAATGACCCTGATTTAGAAATAATACTGTTGCTCCTACAGTGTAATTGTTCACCTCTTCTAATGCATTGTGCTGTTACTCTTGAGTTGTTCCATTTATCCTTGCCACAAGTGTTTGTGGTAAAGAGACCCATGGGATCTCACAGTAAGGTTAGCTGCACCAACAGATTTGGTTTGAGGTAGAAACATTTGACTCTGTGCCTGTGGTCCCTGTAAACAAAGGAGGGAAGTGCTCCTGTAGTCAACTTACTGCCTTTTTTTTTACCGCTTCGAGATAACAATACTGTTCCTGTTACTAATGCCTCAGCACGAAAGATGCTTTGTATTTATGCTACCACATGTTTGCAACCATGCCAAGAGCTATTACTGCCCATTGTGGCACTGCCTACTTCTGTACATTGCCGGTACACAACTTAAGTGCTAAATTCATGTAGCAATGACTAAACTCTGACAGCATATACCCACTTTGTGTATATTTTTCTGTATATCACTCTGTGTTACTGCACAAACAGAAAATATCCAGAAGTGAATACTCAAGTTACATATTTTAGGTTTGTGATAACAGATTTGCTTTAATGTTTTACATGCATAGTGGCTAAAAAATAGCCCTTTGTTTACCGAATGCAGCTGACTGAGTGACCACTGACAAGGCCAGCTAAAGCAGCTGTGATCAAGCATTTCTCCACAGACAGCATTGTGTATTTCTTCCTTTTCCTGTTTCTCCCTCTCTCCCCAACTTCCAGCCAACTTCCATCTGCTCTATTCCACCCAAAGCCAGCCCTGTGCCATCAGTTTTCTAATTTCTCATGCCAGTCATGAAATGTATGTGTGCCTGTCAGAAACAGCCCCTGAAATCATGGCACAAAAAAACTGATTGACCTAGTCACATGATTGCAGCTGGTGTAGAAGGATTCAAGTGCAGGCACTTCCGCTGCAGTGCAAGGAGAGATGTCATTAGTCTAGTGTGACTCTATATCTTGATATCATTACTAGTTTGACTCAAAAAAGTCTTTTGTTGAGGGCTCTACTCCAATGTCAAAGATGAAAGCAGTTGGGAGTGAAGGGAAGTGTTTAAGTGTCTAAAGGAATCAGTAATGAAGAAATTCCCTTTTTGCTTCATTTACATTAAGACACATAAAATCTTTTCATATCATTTGGTCCTGTTTTTGACAGGTACCAATTTTACAAAGATACTTAAAAAGACTATTTTAATGATTTGGTATTGCTTCATTTTGTGTTTGTATATGTTGAAGTGAGTAACTAAACAATAACTGTAAAGGTTGTTCCTGCACTAATACTAGTACTGGAAGTAAGTACCATAAAGCTACAAATGGTGGACTGGGTATTGGCAATATGCCTCAAAATGAATACCTCTCTTTCCCCCTCTCAAGAAAACAACTAGTGAATTTGAATTTTGGAACCCATCCCTGGCTTCAAGGAAGAATGGAAAAGAAATTCTCTATTCCATATTCAACAATTTCCGTTCTTGAATCTCAAATGATTACTGACTCTTGTTAAAAAAAAAAAGTAATGCAACACAGTGGTAAAAATGCCTATCTCAACTCTTTCTATCATGCAGCAGACATCGAATTTAGGAGTATATAGTTATAAAACACAAAGTTGATCAGTTTAGTCTTTTATTTAACTGTAAGTATCGAATTGGAAATTATTTGAATATATTTGATTCTGTTTTTATTTATGATTCTGTTTTTATATATTTTTACACAGCTCTGCCCAAGCCTTCCTGAAATTGGGGTTGTGTAAATAACTTGTAATATTTTTAGAGATCATATTGAGTTAATGAGAATACCTTTTTGTGATGATTTAATTGAGCATCTTAATAGAATACAGCTGTTTTTTAAAAAATGCTCTAAAAGCAGTGCTCAGTAACATTCACATGGTGGCAAAACTTTGAAAACCCATGTTTTGATCATTCTAGTATGTGACATGAATCATTTCATTTTATTCACTCTGACATTTCACAGACTTGTTAAGCATAAAAGTAGTTTCCAACTGATAGTGAGCTCCCTGTAAACACTGCTAGCCAGAAAATGATTCATCCTCCCCGCTTTAGTGTTTTTCATACTTCAGCGTATTTTTAGTGTCAGTGACGCCATGTCTTACTGCAACACAAGAGCAATTTCTGAGGGAAAAGATAGGGAACTCATTGATGTTAGGGAAGTAATAGGACCTGAAGGCTTTTAAAAAAGGAATTAAACTTCACAGCCAACCAACAAACTATGGTTTACTGCCTGTTCAGACTGAATATTATTTTCTCTCTTTCCCATTCTGTGATTAGTCTGTCTTTGTATATTTTAGGAGAAAAACAAACAAGTGAATAGGACATCTGATTTTAGTTTAATTTCTGAGTATATTTTATCCTCACATGCAAGTAAAATGTCAGTCTCTAGAGCACACTTTTACGTTTCGGTATATTTACAGACATACATATACCGAGCACATAGATTGTCTCTCTCCAGTCTGTATAACACTTTTGGGTATTTTTTACATGCAAGACAACTTTGTTGTGATTTGAAGCTATATAAATAAAGTAAAATTGAATTGAATTGAATATCAATTTTTTATTACAATTCTTCTGAATACTGACTACTGAGGCATTCTGATTTTAACTTTGTCTATCTTCTTTCATTTACCTCCTGTGCACAATTAATGTCATTACGAATTAATCTGTTAAAAATCTGAAAAAAAAAAATCTAAAATCTGGTTCGCGTCCCGGTTAGAGCGCCTGGGATCTTTCTGTGTGGAGTTTGCATGTTCTCCCTGTGCAGCGTGGGTTCTCACCGGGTACTCCGGCTTCC